>OZ024829.1:92003862-92103165 GCA_964016985.1 Anodontia alba
GTTGCAATTTTCGAATACCAGCAGACGCGAAAAATGATACCAGTAGGGAAACGTCTGCATACAAGGAAAACAGTAATTTGTTCTTAATATTCATACCGACTTTCTCGTTTGTTTTCTTTTTATATATGACGGACATCGGTTATATTAATTTGACAAAATAAGCACCTACACCGTGGTTTGTGTACTGTCCGCCATTTTGTGTTAGACATTTTTTTGTAACACATTTAAGTGGCCGTTCCTTACCTCGACATAGGCAGCGAGTGATCAATTGATTGTGAATACTGTCAAGAGAATAAGGTTTGTGAATATGAACATTATTCGAAGGGTCCATGTTAGTTAAAAATAAATATTATCTGTTCATATTCATTGACATATATATATATATATATATATATATATATATATATATATATATATATATATATATATATATATATATATATATATATATATATATATATATATATATATGTTAAAATCGTTGAATAATGAATAATATATATTTTGAGCCGTGAAGTGAAGAATAAAAATCTAAAAGGTTGCCTTTGGAAACAAAGAACACGAAACCTGGAGTCGATTTTATTACGTTTCTTCATTTAACCAATGAAGTTTGCGATACTATATACATGTACGTCTCCTAGCACCGACTTAAGCAGTATTCGATTTTTAAGGTAACCTGGCCTCGAGGTTATAAAACTTTTTTCATGCTCAACTCAGCTGAGCATGAACTTTTCTCTGCTAATAAATATAAAAATGCCAACAATATTTGGCATTTTATTATTTATTAGCCGAGAAATTTTCATGCTCAGCTACGTATAGCAAGATAGAATTTGCAATTGTTAGTAATATGAGATTTATTAGTAGAACAAATTTCATGCTCAGCTGAGTTGAGCATGAAAAAAGTTTTATAACCTCTGGGCCAGAATGGGCTCAGTGATCGCAAAGGAAATATAATCTGCACTATGGTGGAGTACGTATTACGGCCGACACATGGCACTAAACACTAGCTGCAGTGAAGTAAAATAGAAAATCTAAAAGGTTGCCTTTGGAAACAAAGAAACACACAAAAGAACGAAAGCCGGACTCGGTTTTATTAAGTCTCTTCATACACAGCAATGAGGTTTATGTCATTAAATCTAGATGTCAACGGAACAGATACAGATTAGCCTGTGCACCCACGCCTATATGTTTGCAAAATTTGTACATGGTGACCATAGGTTACTTCATTGCCTATCAAAGGACACGAAACCCGCTTTTCGTCAGATTTGGGGACATTTTCAAGTTAAGGAGGACTTAAAGATGGTATTGTTATCATGGGTCCCTGCTCACTGCTCACTGTCTTTATCGAGGGGCGAACGTCCAGTTTGTTGCAGGCGTTTCTCAAGCTAGAGGAGAGGTTACACGCACCTAGGGGTAGGTGCTTACTTTGTCCAATTAATATATATCGGTAGGCACATTTAGACGAAAAGACAAAAGTGCTTTTCCATGCATGCGGACGTTTTCCTATTAGTATCTTTTTACGTAGCTACTGGTAATTGAAAATTGCAACGCTGAAAACCCGGTATCATTTTATCGTACTTGCTGTACGAAAAAATGATACCCGGTATCATTTTCGTACGTAATGTACGAAAATTAATACTGGGTATCATTTTCCGTCGGGGTATCATTTTTCGTCGTATCAGCGCCATTCCAAATTGTAGCGAACGACTTTCTAAATCTCTGTTTTGGTTTTATCATTGTTCAAAGAAAACAGTAAGGTTTGACAGTTCATGTGACTCGTCTGCCTTATTTCGGAAAAATAAAAATAAAACTACTTTTGACTGTATTGTCCGGAGCTTTAACATGAGTGGATAAGTTTTCCAGAGAGGCAACTCTGTTAAAGGGGTTTACTCCTAAAGGAAAGCAAATTCCTTCTTTTTAGAGTAGACATCATTTCAGAAGGGGCTTGGTGTGCATTGAAGTAAACAAAAAGTAACCAGTTGTCTCCCTTTTCGGAAACAGCGAAAATCAACCAAGTGTATCAAGCCCTGTTAAAGTAGACGCCGCATTCCTTAACTTCATGCTTGTATAATTATATGCAAAAAAAGGGCATGTGGCTGGCGAGTCCAGCGGTGAAAACCCCATCTACTGGAATATTCTAAATACTTACAAAGAATTTAAGTGTTTGCTCATTTGCATCTCATTAATATTTATGAGGAACCAATGACGTTATTGGTTCTTAAGAACAATTTAAAACAATATTTTGAAAACTTTAATTTGAAATAAATCCGGGAATGTATGCTCAGAGAAACCGATCTCCTCTATAAGCATATGCAGGGCTGCAGGGCTTATACATGTTCATAATCAGTCTGGACCCAGTTGTTCAAAGCGTCGTTAGCTTAACGAGCTCTTTATAGGTCATTTCGTTAACTATTTTAGTGGATTCAATAAACCATATTCTGATATTTTTTGCTGAAAAAAAAATGTGAAAAGCTACTCACATTTTTTCAGCAAAAAATTTCAGCATATTTGCGTATCACTCAATGTAAATTTTAACGAATCGTTAACTAACGATGTCGTTAGCTTTGAACAACTGGGCCCTGACTTTTAAATGTAATTTGACTTTGAAAAAATTAAATTTAAGTATCATTTTAAAATTAATTTAATTCCATTTTCCGAAGTTATTTTATTTAAATTTTATATAATAATCTTTAGGATTGTAATTTTCAACAATGTATGTATTCTTCCGAAATTATAACAAGGAATTTCATGTTTAAAAAACCTAAACTCATCCTTATAAAAATCCACTTTTATAGGAATGAGTTAAGTTTTTAATGATTGTAAACGCCGGCGAATGGCTCAAAAACTGAATAAAGCCGTCGGCATTTACACATTGATAAAATCCATGAAAATAAGTCATTTCTTATAATTCCAACTCGGTCATAATGTCGTTGAAAATATGAGTTAAATAGCTATTTTGATGGCAATCTACCTCAACTGTTCTATTATCAACAGATTCTAAAAGGATTGACCTTTGAGCAATAAACACACCTACAAAACTGAAAACAGCTAAAGTGTCAAGTGCATCTCAAATGCCAAGTGCATTTTGGTCCCTCATAGCGATATATCGACCCTATATAATGTGTATTTGATCTCTCGTAGTAATATATCACCTCCAAACAGTGACACCTGAACGTGGTCAGTGTATATCTAGTTTCAAAGACAATGCGAAATATATGTTTTAGCGCGTATCTAGTTGCTTATACATGTATATCTGTATTATGCCTCGAAACAACCTACGTCATCTAAATGGTATCATGCACATAACTTCGAAAGAGTCATTTGTTCGAATTCATGCCATAATCATAAAGAGTGCATAATACAGTGAAAAAATCTGTAAGTGTACCAAACATTTCCATTTTGGTACTGGCTTTCACCCAAAATTGCAAACTCCATACACATTCTAGTTTTTTCTAGTTTTCGACCAATTACGATTAATGATTAGCATTATTGAATATTAACGTGGATGGTCGAAGTGTCTAAATATTCGTTACGTTTCAGAAGCCCGATTTTTCGTAAGACAGACAATCCCCCATATCAAAGAATTTTGTGCACTTTCTGAATTTCTGAAGTTCATAAAGACTCCGAAAAACCCTGTTACTGACGTAAATACGTGTCTTCATCATCGTTATAAGGTTGACTGTAGGGGTGCTATTATACCCAACAATTAACAAAATCTGATGTTATTTCATAATACTGAATTCAGGCCCCGAGGTTATAAAACTTTTTCCATGCTCAACACAGTTGAGCATGAAATTTGTTTTATTTATAAATCTTAAAATACTGACAAAATTTTGTAACTTCTTTCATGCTTAATTCAGCTGAGTTGAGCATGAAAAAAGTTTTAAATTTTTGGTATTTTTATTTTTATGACCAAGTGAAATTTCATGCTCAGCTGAGTTGAGCATGAAAAAGTTTTATAACCTCGAGGCCTGATTCTGTCCTGAAAATATATCTATCACCAACAAACAGAATAAAAACACGAGGAGTCATATATGACATCCAAAGTGTACAGTAAGATAACATAGTTAGCATTCTACATAAATCTATATCAGGCCGTTGTCGGCCTGTCAGGAATCATGACGGGCCGATAACGACCCGATATAGATTTAATTAGAATGCTAACTGACAAATATTTCAGAATAGCGATTTGTTGTGTACTTGTATGGGTATGTTTATTAATGTTGTTTCAAATAAACCTCTGTCAGTTTCTTATTCTGTACTTATGCTCAAATGAGTTGTACATGGGATATGACTTTACCGTATTTACCCTAAATATTCGGACAAACAGTGTAGACCAAGATCAAACAACTAAAGAGCGCTACTAATTTATCGTATATACTCTAAGATTTAAGATTTACAAGCCTGTGCTAACAATGTAGGTTCACTTTTCGCCGATTGTACTATTTGCCACTCATCCATCAATTTTAGAAGCATCAATAGGGAAGTGGACTTGTTCAATTTTAGGACAATTATTCGGGCCGCGCAATGCGAAAACGTGTCTTCGGGCAAATGCGCACCCGCGCAGTCTGATCAGGGCATTCACTGTTCGCTAACAGAATCATTGAATACTACAGAATGTATGAATGTAGAGCAAATGTCCGGATGATATGTTGCGCTTGTGCAGGATGATCTAAAACTGCACATTTTGCGCATGCTCGAGTGCGCTTTTTCGCTTGGCGCGGCCCATTTTGTGTAAATGATACAATAAAATGGCTAGCTCCGGTAGATGGCATTTTTGTCATACACCACGTCGTTTCCTGTTTAGCTTTTCTGCACACCAAACCTCTTCAAAAAAGGGAGGCAAAATAATCTGACAGGTTGTCTCCCCTGAAAGTGTAGCCACTCCCCTTAAGGTGCCCGGATAATAAGAGTAGATACGGTACGTACAAAAACGGCCAATAGTCTGTGTTCCGCCTGCTGACTAAGACAATTGGCGATGACTGTCAAACCAGAAATCACTATATGAACTATACATCATCAGTGTGGTCAAATTCTTTAAATGCAGTACTAGCAATGTTGCTTTATGTATGCAGAGATCATACGAAATCGGCGCCTAGGGGTCTAAATATGTAACTTTTAGCATAAGCCCTGCTACGATGAAGATAACCTTAGACCGGCTGAGTTTAAATATCCATAGAATATTTCATTAAAACTGTCACCCAGGCATGGCTTGAATGGATTTTCTAGCCTTACTGACGCTCGAATCGCTTTTCTTGTATGATTTTTAACAACTAATTTAGCGATGTTTGCTGGCCGAGATCAAATTCAGACTGACATTTGCACTTCAATACACTGAGCAGGATTTTAGAACTACATTTTTTGCGTGGATTTCTAAAATAAGCTATTTTACTTAAGTTTTCAACACAAACGTGATCAAGTGGGAATCCGAATAACAAACAAATTTGATTTTTGTGGAGTTTTACAGAAAGGAGTTTTATTGTTAACGCCGGATAATCACTGACAAACTGATTATAGCCGTAAGGGCTTTATTTTTAAAATGCAAATGATTCACCGGCGTTTGCACATTAATAAAATCCATAGAAATAAAATTTATTTCTTATAATTCTAACTCGGCGATGTTGACGTTGAAAACACGAATTAATTAGTTTATTTTAGAAATCTACGCAAAGAAAATAGTTCCAAACTTCCTGCTCAATAAATTTATCGAATGTAAATACTATCAAATTGTATAAAACCTGTGGAGTTGGAATTGTCGATGTGTAAAACTGGCGAACCACTCTCAAACAAAATGCATTTTTGGGGATTATTATAAAAATACGAGTAATTCGCCGGCGTTTACTCATTGATAAAATCCATATATATATATATATATATATATATATATATATATATATATATATATATATATATATATATATATATATATATATATATATATATATATATATATATATATATATATAATTCCAGCTCGGACATGCTGATGTTGAAAACATGAAATAAAATAACCTATTTTAGAAAAACCTACGCCAAGAAAATACTTCCAAAATTCTTGCTCTGTGAATTTATCGAGCGTAAATGTTGTCTTAAATTTGCTCCCGGCCAGTCATTTTTAAGCATGTGGAGTAGGAGTTGAATAAACATTGGCGAATCTCAAACTTAACATAAAGTCACCTTATATAGTGTCAAAAAGTGTTACCGATATGGTAAATGGTGCAGACCACGATAAAACTGCTCTTGAGCAGTTTGACATAGATCTACATTGTTTACTAAGGCACGTATGTCCGAAAATTTAGGGCAAATACGGTAAACATCCTTTCTTCATATTTCAGACCATGACGTATTTTCCAACGTCGTTTCTTCTCATTTTCTTCTCAAGCAAGTGTATGTGTGCGTTTTACTCCAGAGGCGATTTATGTATCGATGCCTGTACAAAATACAGATCAGATAACAAGATGGCACGTGACTGCCAACATTGTACGAAATATCCACCGCTAGATATCAAATTCTGTTCGTTCACATGTGGACACAGAGACTCCGATGACTGGTTCTCTATTATATGTCATAAGTGCTTCTTATACGGACCGCATATGATGAAGGAGGTTTGCCGCCGTGCGTGTCGGAAAACAACCACAGACACGAACAAACGTATTTGTGAACATACGTGGTGTAAAAATAATGATATCTATCGGTGAGTTTCCTTAATTCTTAATACCGTATTTACCCTAAATATTCATATAGACAGATATGAGCAAACAGTGCAGACCGAGATCAGTCGCCGCAAACGCGGAGACTGATCAGGGTCTACACGGTTTGCCACTCATCAATCAATTTTAAGACTCTTCAATGGATGTAAAATGGAGTTTCGCTCAAGGCTGCTAGAGGGCGTGTTGTGTTAATATTAACCCTAAATATCACCACTTGAACAAACTTGTTAGACTCCCATCTCCGATCCTCGGTATACTAGAGTAGGTGGTTGGTGGTGCACCGACCTGCTATCCCAGTCAGCATTCTACGTAAATCTATATCGGGCCGTCATCGGCCCGTCAGGGTAGCTGACGGGCCGATGACGGCCCGATGTAGATTTACGTAGAATGCTAGCTGGGATCTTCACTGAATTTCAAGAGTGACTCTGTCTAGATAGTAGAAGACTATTTTGTTTTGTTCTATAAATGAATCAGTCACGGCTGCTCTACAAATATCCAGCTAGCATTCTTTATAAATCTATGACTATAGCGGACCCGCTATGGATTTATGTAGAATGCTTACTGGGATATATACATTTATATTCGAAAGTCTTTAAAGTTTAGAGGAATAAGCCTGCCCAGAAAATGTGTAAGTAGGTTAACTGACCTGGCCGACACGACCCTAACAGTGTTGACTGAATCGTAAAACCCCAAAGTCAAACAAACAAAGATTCTAAAAGGAATAATAAAAGTCCAAAACACTTCACAAGAGGATCCAGGATTCTTGGGAAGGTAAATTAAAACACTTTCAAGAGAGATGACTCTTGAAGTAAACAGTTATCCCATCAGAGCACGGCATTCTACCATTTGCACAACCAAACGTATATATATATATATATATATATATATATATATATATATATATATATATATATATATATATATATATATATATATATATATATATATATATATATATATATATATATATATAGTAATAAAGACAGAAGTAAAAAGAAGTAAAACAAGAAATCTCAAGACTCTGTTTCCTGTACGTTCATCAAGCAAAGCGCGTACGATTAGTGTCAGTCAGACAGGTTTTACTCAATTTCAAAAAGTGTTTGTTAAGAGGTGAAAATGCAATTATAGTCTGAATTCCGATTTTTTTTTAAAAATGAATGCATTGAGGAGAGGTGCTTAACGAAGCTTCTCCGGGTCTAAAGGAAAATAAAAACTATAATGCGGTTATATATACCCAGCTAGCATTCTGTCGACCCGACAGGATTCATGTCGGGCCGATGACGGTCCAATATAGTTTTAAGCAGAATTTTAACTGGGTAGTAAACCAGCATTTTGAGAAATCAGAAAAAATGGCTGTTGAAGGGAGATGGCTGTTGTTAAGATGTCTATTGTAACTTTTATTCCTGTTTTCTTTTTTCAGACAATGAAGTATTTCCTAGCATCGTTTCTCTGCATTCTATTCTCAAGCAGCAGCATGTTCGCGTTTTACACCCCCAGGTCCAGAGGCGACCGTTGCATTGATGCTTGTACAAAATACACATCAGATTCTAGGATGGCCAGCGTTTGCCAACGTTGTACCAAATATCCGCCTATAGAAATAAAGTTCTGTACTTATGCATGTGGACACCGTCACTCAGACGACTGGCTATGTATTATTTGCGCCAAGTGCTTCTTCTATGGGAAACACTTAATGAAGGAAGTTTGTAGACGCGCGTGCAGGGATACGACCAAAGCCGAAAACAAGATAATTTGTGAAAATCCTAGATGTGACATTTTCTATTAAATTTCCCGTCATTTTTACAAGGGAGTCAGTTTTTGTGATTTCCTGTTTGCATTCCTGCACAAAAATCCTCTTCTGAAAAGGGTCCTATTCGAAAAGGAAAGACTTTGCTCCCAGGAGGAGCAAATTAGTTTCTTTTAGAGTAAGACTTTTCACAATGGAAGCAACAATTTTGACAGTTGCTTCCCTTGAATGTTTATATGGTAAATGTGTGTTTAAAGTGAATGGGTGTACATAAAGATTCCTTTGTCATTTGTTAACGGGAGATAACTTTCGCAGACAGGAATTTTCTTCTATAGTGTTTGAATCCCTTCAAAGCTGGGGGCAATTCATAAAGGAAAGAGTTGGCTTCTCTTAGAAGCAAATTCTTACCCGTAAGAGTAGCCCCTTCCTTTACCAGTTAGAAAGGAGGCAAACAATTCCATGTGAGAGTTATACCGGTTGAATGTGTATCCAATAACCTTGGCAGTTTCTTTCTTTACCAGTTAAAAGGGAGGTAAATATTTCCATGTGAGAGCTATACCCCATAAAGGTGTACCCATTGACCCTATTGGAAGTAAAGAAAATACAGTCGAACATCAATGGCTCGAACATCTTTGGGACCATGGAAATTTGTTCGAGATATTGGTAGTTCGAACCACTGAGGGTTAATCATAGTGCCAGGTCAGGAGGCAAATCGGGATGATTTAGGGATGTCTTTTCCATCTTTAAAATGATGTTTGTTCAGTGTACTCATTAGAATCGCCTCAATGAGGCGATTCTAATGAGTACACACAACAAACGTGGTTTAACAAGGTATGAAAATTTCCCTAAAATATCCCTTATTTCTTGAGCTATTGGAAGAATCTCCTAGAGATTAAAAACGAGTTCGAATCAGCCACGGTAAACGAGCCATCGGTGTTCGTGTCATTAAATTTGACTGAATTTTGTCTGTACTGAATTCTGTATCATTTTAACTTACGGTAACTGTTGATTAAAGCGCCAATCACAACAGCAACAGAAGATATTCTACCATATTCAAGCAAAAATAAAACGTTATCTGCTGCAATTTTGATGGCGTTTATCATGGAATCAGCCGAAGAGAAATGAGTAATACCGTATTTACCCTAAGTATTCGGACACCTCAACTCCTTACCATATATGTTCTAAAATTTGAACCAGTACAATTCACTACCCGATGTTGTGTCTAAAAATTGCTGGATGAGTGGCAAACAGTGTAGACCCAGATGAGACGCCGCGTTCTGCGGCGTCTCATCTGGGTCTATACTGTTTGCTCAGGCCTGTCTGTCCGAATATATATGGTAAATACGGTATTTACCCCTGTTTTAGTGTGGACGGTTACCTGAGCAACTGTCCTCAGATTTAACATGCCGAATTCCTACACTCGGTAACCAGCCACTCGAAACCATGCCACGCATTTGTAAGAACACAATAAAGTAGTCCCATGCTTCGACGAGTATTCGCATATGCAAAGTTCAGCTCTCTACAACGTAGCAAATATATAAACAGAACTATAACATCTCTACGTATAAAATAATAATAATAATAATAATAATAATAGTAATAATGATAAAAGAAGATTATAATGTTGTATTTTCTTTACCTCATGAAGCGTAATTTGTGTCGGCTTGATGTCATGCTTTGTACTGAAATTGTTACTGCACGTGGTAATATACGGTCTTGTATCATTTCATCTAACCTTGGATCTCGCTTTTTTCCTTAAGAATTCTTTCATAGGAATTTCGCCCTATAGAAAGTCACTGTCGCACGACGTAGTATTGATACTCATATATACGAGCAGGGCTTTGTTTTTTTTTTTTTACAGAGTTTGATGGGTTTTTTTTTATAATAACAATGTCTATTACAAGTATGTGCTATACCTGAAAAAAAGTAAATATATGTATAATAGGTCCGCGTCAAGCAAACAAAGTGCCTACGAGCATGCGCAAAATATGCAGATCCATATCCTGTACATGCGCAAAGTTACATCCGGGCTTTTGCTGTCCATTCATACATTCTATCCAATGATTCTGTTAGCGGACAGTGAAGGCCCTGATCAGACTGCGCGGATGCGCAGGCTTATCTGGGCCTTCGCTATCCGCATATGCCTAGACACAATTTGGCATTGCGCGGCACACATATTTCAGGCTCTGCATAGTTACTATATAGTGAATGAATCCGACGTCTTATGCTTAAGTCCCACCACCTTTAGACAGAGGTTTTTATTAAGTATACGTATAGGCCTCACAAACTATACGAATTATAAAATTGTATACAAAATGTATATATTCTGACCACAAATTCCCGCGACTAAGTTGACTGTTTCAACAAGCTGTCGCTTCAGGTGCAACGAGAAGCACATTCTTCTGGTAGCAATCTCCATCTCTATTTAAATATTGCATTTCCTCACGAAAACATACCTATATAATTTGACCCCCCACCACCTCCCTAGGCCCCTTTTTTATATAGTAAAACTGGGGTTTACATGGGTATACATTATTTTTCTTATTTCTGCTCAAAAACATAGATTGTGGGTACTGGTTAGAACCGCCTCGGCGAGGCGGTTCTAACGAGTACCCACAATCGGCGGTTCTAACGAGTACCCACAATCTATGTTCTGAGCAGAAATATGAAAAATATCAGCATTTTTATCTGAAAAAAAAAATAGTTTTTGGTGGTGAAATTTTCAATATATTTGAATAGGCGTGTTTTCGTAATGATATGTCATTTAGAAAACAGTACAGACGGTGTCCAGGAAGAACCACAAACACAGAACACAGTCTAGAAATGACACCAAGATGAAGAGCAAACAGTACAAAAGCCACAAACAAAAGAAAAACAAAAGCAAAGCAACCAACTCCCTTTTTTCTTTTAACCCTTCTCTTTTTGAACCCGAGATACCCTGTCTTAGCAAACAGTGTAGATCCAGATCAGTTGGCTTCTTCAGAAGCCATGTAGATCCAGATCAGTTGGCTTCTTCAGAAGCCAACTGATCTGGATCTGCTCTATTTGTCATTAAATATGTGAATTTCTATCAAAAACCCGGATCAAGTAATCTTATTGGCTGGAAATTAGAAGTGGGCGTGGCATCTTAATTTATTCAGCATGACAATGATTAACAAGGTTATCACGTACAATGCTGGACATGATCCACTAAACACAACAATAAGACAACAAACAGAACAAAACATAAAAAGACCCTCAGCGATCAGTCACACACCACATAAATGGCAAACGACACCAGAAAAAAAAAAAACTTCTGTGGGATGGGCGGGCGCTGGAGAAATTTATCGATTTTATTGGTACCAAATCGTGCCGAACATTGATTTTCAATTTAGAGCTGCATAAGAATTAAGGGTGTAATTTCACGCGAGTAAAAATATTAGTGAAGATACTCAGGAAATGCCACAGTCACGAAGCACAGCCTTCCTGAGGCACCAAAAGAAAGAGAGATTAGGAACAGATAATGACAATACAAACGCCACATATGAAACCGCCGATGCACAAACAAAGAAGAACTGCAACAGAGGAACCATTTTCATTGGAATGGTCATTGGAAAACTACTGGGGTCTTAAACCAGCTTTACTCGCGCGAAGCCTCATCCTTAATTTTGATGCAGCTCAAAACTACAAATATATATTTGGTATTCATAGGGGTTCTCTTCATCATCTGCGAAACATCAAAGTGAAATACATATAATAAAAACCACTACGATGAAACAAAGCAAAAGGCTCAATGGTGATCTGAAGACAGAACACAAAACCACAAAGAAGATTTCGATGGGCATGACACGATGGGCCAACCTCATAAACGTTCTGACAAGACTACAAAGTATAATGTTTGCGAGTCTTTCCTTCATTTTGTTTTATCGATTTCTTGATCTCTGTAGTTATCCATTGTAAACTTTATTTCGTCTTGGTCATTTTGAGGGTATGTACCTTTCCAATATATCCAGAAAATCTTTCCTAAACTTAACCCATATATCATTCACTCGGAAAGGATGTACTCTCTAAACTGTGTCATGTGGTCAGTCAGACCATTCATATCTGCGCCATTATTTAATTAGCTCTTACGTGGGGCCTGTTTTAGAATTTTGTTTAATGTCATATTCTAAGTGAACAATATCATGACCGGATTTCCCTTTCTCGTGCATATCTTCCACTCCTTTGACTCGATACACAGACGACAGATCAGTTATGTGTATTGTGTCGATATACAGTGAACCCTCGTTACAACGACAGCATTTGTTCCCAAAGACGTTGCCATTAAAAGGAATTTGCTATTGTACAGAATACTTAATGAGCAGATTGATATGTTAGAAATGTCTTGTTTGGTTCTTATTTCCTCCTAGAACATATGTTTTGGATATTTGTTAGAATCGAGGCGATTCTAACAAATATCCAAAACCTATGTTTCTTTAAAGTATTGAATACAATATTCTTGCATAATTTGTGACTAATTGCTACCTCTAAAGCGAAGTTTTCTTGAAGTCAAATTGTCATTATGATGAATTTTGTCGTTGTATCGAGTTTCGGTATAAAGAGGGTTGTCTGTACAATGGTACGGTCGGCGTGGCGGATGGTCTTATGCTCATACCGTATACACCAGGGGAACTTCAATACCAGTTATATACACAACTAGAGCAAGTGCCCAGAGGGTCACAAATACCCCCGGCCGGCGCCATTTCTTAATTATAAAATATTTTAAAGTTAATGACAATGATATAAGGCAAGATATAGTTTACAATGTCAGTCTCTGAGTGACACTGATCTATCATCCCAAGTACAACTTTCAAGACATGGAGAAAATTTGCTGGGCCATAAAATATAGGTCACTGACCTACATATACTTGAGAAGTTAATCTGATGGTCACACTGATGCATTATACCAAATATGATGTTAATCTATTACATAATCTAAAAGATATTAAGCAAAATCACTATACCATGAAATATAGGTCATACTGATTTATATTTACTTTGAGGTGGAGGTTTGGGTCACACTGTGTCATTATATGTAAATATGACATTTCGGTATCAAATAGTGGGAGATATAAAACAAAATCACAGAACTATGAAATAAAGGTCACAATATCCCAAAATATGATAGTAATACATCAAATTGTCTTCAATATTAATGTAAAATCACTGTACTATGACATATAGGTCACAGTGAACAACATTTACTTTTAAGTCAACTGTTGGATCATACTAATTCATAATCCCAAATAATGATGTTCATACATCAATTAACATTCAAGATATGAGGCAAAATTACTGGACCATGAAATATAGGTCAAGGTGACCTACATTTGTTATGCTGTCAGTCGTGTGTGTCACACAGAACCAATATTCCAAGTACCACATTAATCCATGAAATAGTCTTCAAGATATTAGGCGAAATCGCTGGAGCATGAAAATATGATCACAATGACCTTGGCCTTATTACACTGAATGTTGATGTGATAAACATGTCTGATGCCCAGCCTTCTTTAAGAGATTGTTTGTATAAAGAAACTGCAACATACTACTTTATTGAGGCATTAATCCATGAAATAGGCTTCAAAATATACGTTAAAATCACTGAAGCATGAAAATAAGGTCACAATGACCTTGACCTTATTACACTGTTGATGTGATAAACATGTCTGATGCCCATCCTTTTTTAATAAGAGGTTGTTTGTATAAACAAACTGCAATATACTACTTTATTGGAATGTCCTAGATTATGACCTCTAGCCCCGCCCTGGGCATGACCCAGGGGTTTATAGATGTAGAATGGAAGAGACCCCTCGCAGGTACCCGAATACCAAATATGAAAAGTTTTTGGTCAGTGGCTGCAGAGTTATAAGTAATCGAAAAACTTCGAAGTAAAACTTGATTATAGAAAGGGTTAACAGACAGTATCACATCCGGACAGACGGAAGGATGAACGGACGGAAGGACAGACGGACGGACGGACAGACAAACGGACTAACGGAACGGACGAAAACTATATACCCCTTCGGCATACTTCGTAATCCACGGGTATAATAAGAGGTTGTTTGTATAAACAAACTGCAAAATACTACTTTATGGGGTGTCCTAGATTTTGACCTCTAGCCCCGCCCCGGGGCAAGACTCAGAGATTCATACATGTAGAATTGAAGAAAATCCTATCAGGTACCCCCATACCAAATATGAAAAGATTCTGATCAGTGGCTGCAGAGTAATCAAAAAACTTCGAAGTAAAACTTAGTTATAGAAAATCACATCCGGACGGACGGACAGACGAAGGGACTAACGGAACGGACGAAAACTATATACCCCTTCGGGGGTATAAAAATCATATGCTGGTCAGGAGATGTCAAGATAGAAAAAAAAACAAAAACACAACAACATAACGTAAAAATGAATCTGAAGCAGTCTTTATCGTACTTCCCCGTGCTTCACCATAGTGCAGAAACCGACAAAACCAAACAAGTACAAATCGAACAAACGTACAAGTAGCTCTCTGTTCCCCAAGCGAGGTAATCGCAATGCAAAAGGACTGAAAAACACAAGAACGAAACAACACAAGACAAGACACAAAACAAATCGCCTTGCAGAACAAACCATAAAGCAACAAAGAGCAAGACCAACACCGGGACCACCGCCCCAGAACGGTCAGTAGAGTCAACCACCGGGGGGGGGGGGGGGGGGGGGGCCCAAAGCCCCCCCACAGCCAGCCAACCCCATCCCGGGTCCCGACGCTACTCCCAATACAGAAACATGAGATATTACTCGCCATTTGTTAAAAAGGGTAAGAGAAAAATCCAGGGAGTGCCACAATCACAAACCGCAGCCCTTCCTAGACACCAAGAGGAAGAGGAAACCGAAAAATCCAAACAAGCACAAATCGAACAAACGTGCGAAAAGCATTAAAATTAGCTATCTCTTCCCCAAGCGATGTAATCGCAATGTTAAAGGGTCTGAAAAACACAAGAACAAAATGACACAAGGTAAGACATAAAACAAAAAAAAGTAAGAGAAAAGTCCAGGGAGTGCCACAATCACATAAAAAAGGTAAGAGAAAAGTCCAGGGAGTGGCACAATCACAAACCGCAGCCCTTCCCAGACACCAAGAGGAAGAGGAAACCGACAAATCCAAACAAGCACAAATCGAACAAACGCACGAAAAGCACTAAGATTAGCTCTCTCTTCTCCAAGCGAGGTAATCGCAATGCTAAAAGGACTGAAAAACACAAGAACAAAATGACACAAGGTAAGACACAAAACAATCGCCTCGTAGAATAAACCACAAAGCAACAAAGAGTAAGACTAAGTACCAGATCCAAAAGTGTTGAATAAATAGCAGTCTCCTACACATTCTAAGAACTTATATGCTGGGTATTTTTCATTCACATTACAATTTAAAGATTCCAGTTTATTTCTTTGAAGTTAAAATCAGCAAGTATTAGAATATGAGATGGGTTTCTTGCACAGACATTTCTGAACATATTATTCAACTTGGAAGTGTTCACTGCAGTGGAATGTGGGCTGTTATAGATGCTGCAAATTAAAAGATTGTCCCCTCTAGCCAAAGACAATTTACACCATACTTGTTACTTATAAGTGTCTGCCATTTTGAAATCAGGGGCTCCAATTTTTTCTTTGACATATATCAGAATTTCTCTACCTTGATTCAAATCAGAAGTAGTTGCGGTCATGGTACCTAAGCCGTAATCGAAAATGAGTATCCTTCTATTTGATAAATTTCTGGAGTTATTTGGAAATTTGTTATCTTTAGTAGTAACTCAATTAATGCTAGGATATCAGGTGAGTTTAACTGTATTTGATATTTTGGCTCTCTTAATTTGGTTTGTGTCAGACAATCACAGTTAATGAATAGGACTTTAAGACTAGACAATTGATGGCTACTAGGGATATGGTTATGATTGTTCTTGTTGTTAAAACTGATAAAACCATTATTTGCATTTGTTTTAGAGTTAAAACTTAAAACACGTCTCCTATTTATTGTTTATATCTGGTTAAATGGGTTCTACCAAGGAGTTTCCTACGATTATCCTTTCAATCACATTGCTATCATTATAGACTGAAGATAGATATATACCTTGTGGAGTCTGCGAACTGGTTCACCTGAGATAAATGCGTGCTTGGCATCAAATTTGACACTGGAAATATTAGACTTAATGCATTTCCAACATCCATAGTGGCTGGCTGATGCTGGTTATTTTGGTTGGTTTCACCTTGACTGTCATTTACAAAATGGTTGAGAGAAAAGTCCAGGGGGGTGCCACAATCACAAGTCGCAGCCAATCCCTGACACCAAGAGGAACAGGAAAGAGACACAAACCATCAAGTGCAAAACAAACAAATGCACGAAAGCATACAGACCAACTCTCTCTTCCCCAAAGAAGAAGATCGCAACACTAAAAGGACTGAAAAACACAAAACGCAAGGCAAGACAATATAAATCACCTCGTAGAATTATCCTCAAAGCTACATAAAGTAAGAGCATCACCAGGACCACCGCCTTAGAACGGTCAGTAGTATAAACTACAGGAGTGGTGGGGGCGTGGTTTCGAGTGTGGGCGGGGGTGGGGTGGATGGGAGTGGGTTAAAGCACTTTTACAGTCGACTAACTTCACCGTGGGTCCCGATGCTACTCTTACTACAGAAACACATAAAATTTCGGTTTAGCAAAATGGCTCCCAACTCAGTCGATGCATCATAGCGAAAACATAAAAATCAAATAATTCACTACAATAAACAAACACGAGTACTCTTGGCTAATTCTACACATTCTTCTGCGAGCCAGAGTTTAAGAAAACCAATAGTTGAACCACGTTGGGCCAAGCCAAATACTAACCATCAACAGTGATTAGATTGATAACTAGGCAAGCAGTCTGTCGCATAGTATATAGGTTATATATCCTATTCTTATATAACGGTTAATTACAGCCTTACTGATTTGCCTTCCCTCTCCCTCTCTCTTGTTTACTAGCCTATTTCTTCTTGCCTGTCTCTGAAGTGGGGTTAGGTCTCTTACAATGATCATATTGTTCTGCGCTTTTTCTTGCATATGGCGTTGTCGAGCAAACATTTCTTGTGTGATTTGTTTTGTGGCACTACCTTTAGTGGCCTGCATCTACCTTCGTCCTCTCGACCTAATCTAAATTTTGTAGCAATCTGCAATTTTTCTAGTCCTAACTGTAGACTTAGAAGCTTAACATCTTCCAAGCACACAAGAGCTTCTAGAAAAACCATCCGGAATAAAAATAAAAGTGGATGTGTATAGTAAGATGACAGAAAAACGAACACTGGAAAAGGCACACTATAAAGGAAGCAAAAAGTAAGTCATTACTGGATTTGCTAAATATTTCTTCCTGTATACCGCGTTGTCCATCCGATATGAATACATTGTAATCACAATTCAAACAGTATTCTGAAAGCATAAGTACAGTTTAGGCTATCCTGTGGGACTTACATTCTACAAAATACAAAAGCTAAGTTTTACCTGTTTAAAGTTTCGAAATTGTGTCAACTGTGTCTGGAGTCAGATGAAATTTTGCAGCATTTCTACTTCATTGTACTGCACAGCAAGAAACAAAAGACTCTTTTATTAACACCCTGAACGAGATTGTTGGCATTGTCAATGATCAAGAGTTGCGGGAGCTGATATTAGATCACTCGATCGACAGCTGGTATAAACAACGACAGAGATTAAGAAATATGGTTACTTCGAGTGTATTCTCTCACAAGTAGATTATATTACGCGTTACACCTAGATCGTAATACCCTGCCAACTAATTGGAGTTAAAGGCTCCATATTCCTCAAACTAGACATCTTTTATCCAAGAAGGGCTTAATAAATTGATCATATATGGTATTAATACAATCATAAAATGTGGCACCTGACAGCCTGTAAAATTTCAGTTAATCTCTCGTTCTTTAACTAGATAAAAAAACGAAATGATTTTTTTTTTTTTTATCGTATTTCTGAATTAATGTTGTCAACCTCTTTTACATCCTGAGGACATTGATAAAGATTTCGGCTCAGGAAACCAAGTGTATGTGTCTTCGTACCATGTTGCTTATATGTGTATTCCATCTCAGAAAAAGGATAAGAGAAAAGTCCAGGGAGTGCCACAATCACAAACTGCAGCCCTTCCCAGACACCAAGAGGAAGAGGAAATAGACAAAACCAAACAAGTGCAAGTCGAACAAACGTACGAAAAGCACCAAGACTAGCTTTCTCTTCCCCAAGCGAGGTAATCGCAATGCTAAAAGGACTAAAAACACAAGAACAAACTAACACAATGCAATACATAAATCGCCTCGTAGAATAAACCACAAAGCAACAAAGAGTAAGACCAACACCGGGACCACCGCCTTATGGTTGATTGTCACTCCTAGGAATTTAATGAAATCAACATTTTTGAGGACCGTTCCTTCTAACGTGTAAGACGCCTTAATTTGATTTGTTCTCTTCTTAGTTTCCTGCATTATGTTGCATTTAACTGGCTGATATCTCATCGAACATCCTAATCTATCTATATCCTTCTGAAATTTCAATGAGTCCTCTGTATCTCAAATTTCACGATAACAAACACAGTCATCTGCGAAAAGTCTTATTTCTGAGTCAGTGTCCGTGGAAATATTATTAATGTACAGAGAAAACAACAATGGACCGAGAACGGTCCCTTGTGGAACACCAGACAACGTGGAAATATTATTAATGTACAGAGAAAACAACAATGGACCAAGAACGGTCCCTTGTGGAACACCAGACAACTGGAGCCCAATTCGAAATTTCACCATTTACAACAGCTCGTTGTGGTCTATAACAAAGACAGGAATCTATCCACCTGAGTGTCTTTCCACCAATGCGATAACCAAATAATTTGCTTTTAAGTAGTTCATAAGGGGTGTATCAAAAGCCTTTTCGAAGTCTAGAATAAACATTTGAACCTGTCCTCGTTTGTCCAAGATTCTTACACGTCCATTTATAACAGTAGTCAGGTGAGTTTTTTTAGCTGTGCCTTTTCCCAAATGCATGTTGCCTGTCTGACAAAAGTTGGTTTTCATCCAAGTGAGCCATGACATTTGAGCATACTATATGTTCAAGAAACTTATATGGTACGCATGTTATGGATGCAGGGCGATTATTAAAAGGAAGAGCCCTATTCCCCTTCTTAAAAAGGGGACAAATGTTTGCAAGAAGATTTCACTCGTATCAAGAGACTTCTGAAACATATGTGCAAATACTGGACCTAGTTCATTTGCTAGCTCCTTTAAAACTCTAGGATGAAGCTCGTCGTGTCCTAAAGCTTTTGAAGGAGTCAAGCCTTTGGGTAACTTAAAAAAATTATCACTCCCTTTGAAGACACCACAATGCTATCCATAAAAGGGGTCGGTCTTCTGGTTAACGGAACCTCCTTGTATTCAGTTTTATTGAACGCATCATTGAATTGACCAATTAGTTCCTCTGCCTTTTCAGAGTCTGATTCTGCAACTCCATTTCTTCCCCTTTTTTTTAAAGGACTTAATCTTTCAGCTATTGTTTTTAGCCTGATTTTAGGTCATCTTCATCTATCATAACCTACCTTCTTGCACACCAGATAAGGAAATCCTGGGTAGGATACCCTGAGATAGAAATTCTTATCCTACCCAGGTTATCCTACCCAGGGTAAGATAATAATCGATAATTTTTTCACGTGTTTTGATATGCACTGGTTGTATAGGACGCCACGTATGCCATTGTTAAGGTTGATGTCACTGAACATAATGGCGTCACTAAACGTCACGTAATATTATCACAATATGTCCTACGTCTTCAATAGAAGTGACTGCATTATTAAAAACACGTTCAGAAATGAAAGGTATGCAAGAAAAAGAATCCATCAAGCCTCGTGATGCCAGACAGTGACCCTCGGGACGGATTTTTCTATCCATCCCTCGCACCCATGATAGATTCTTATATTCTCGCATACCTGATAAGGATTTCCGCAAATTACACCAGTACTAGGAAATCTTATCTCACATACCCTTATCCGTCCCTTGGGAAAGATAAAAATCGGGAATGTTCACGTGTTTGATATACACTGGTTGTATAGGATGACACGGTAAGCCACCGTTAAGGTTGACATCACTGAACGTAATGACGTCACTAAATGTCACGGTATTGTCATCACAATCCACGGCGATCCAGCAATATATGTCCTGTCTGGTACAATACCAATTGAAGGTGTGGCATTGTCCTTGTTTGGTGGTGTGTGTCGTCTACCTGAAAGTTCAGTCGAGAAGCAGTTGGCAAGAAGACAGTTGTCCATCAAAGGAGATAAGTCTCACAGCTGGTATATCCGCATTAGAGAGATTCTTCTCAAGTACAATTTGCCGCAGCCATGGGATCTAATGGATTCACCGCCTACGAAGTTTGCGTGGAAGCGCCAGGTCAGAAAGCATGTTGACGACTACTGGACAGAGAACATACATTGTAAGGTCACGTGCAGCATTGTACCCCAGCCTCGGATATCTCCAAGCAGACAATTATATACCAGGGCTTAGACATCCAATTATTCGGGAAGCAAACGGGGTGAAGGACGTCTCACATATTCATACCAAAACCAAGATAGTGACTGGCACATATGTGTTACAGACCGATAGAACATCCTTCAACCAGAACCCGACCAGTCCCTCATGTCTGCTATGTAAGGGAGATAGCGAGACAGCTGAACATTTTCTGCTTCAGTGTCCAGCACTCAACTCTGTAAGACAACCAGTTCTCGAGGATATTGTGCAGGCTTTTCAAGGTCTCGACATTCCATTTGATACGGACAATAATGGGCAACTTATGCAGCTTCTCCTAGACAGTACAGCAGTACTTCCAGAGAATTACGCTGTAACAAACAGAGCTGATTACAATCGACTAGAGCGACAGACCAGGAGGCTGTGTCATGCTTTACATATTGAAAGGTACAAGAAACTGCCCCTGACTGTGATAAAACATAAGAGACCAGGCAGAAAAGCGGGCCGCAGCACAACCAGTCGGAACATGTAAATAATGTTGTTGTTTTGTTGTTGTTGTTGTTGTTTTTTTTTACGTGTGTATATAGGGTGACGGAGTGTGTCATTTTAACCCCTCTCCAAAGTTCATCTGAATAAGAAGATACTTCGACATTGAAGGTGTGCCTTCACTGGCAGAACTTATCAACAAACAAACAAACAATATGGCGAACGCCTGCAATCGCAGGGACTGCATTATCAAAACCCACTTTCAGAAATGAAAAGTATGCAAGAAAATGAATCTATCATGGATGTGAGAGACGTGAAGCCTCGTGATGCCAGACAGTGACTCTCGGGACGTATTTTTCTGTGTACCCCTCACACTCATGACAGATTCTTACAATCTTTCATCCCCTTAAGTATATGCTTTTATAAGTTCTTTTGAATTACATTTCTGTTAGGCAGCGCACCTGCCTAGAATATCCTCGCGGGCGCGATGCAGTATATGAAGATACTTACTGGAGCATACTGGAACTTTTACACTAATCTAAGCATCTATTTTAAATAGGTATATGTTGAACTCAGACTCATTAAAACAGAATACTGGTGCCTAAGGAGATGAGAGGGCCACCTGGCAGATAGCTTAGTTGAACTGTGGCAGGCGATGATGTGTGGGCTGGGAAGACATTCTAGTGGCAATCCAGTCAACCTACAATTAATCAACATTCTGAAACGGTTCTCTTACAGTGGAGGAAACTATCGACAGAAATAAAAACATAGCGCGTGCACAGTATCTCCTTACAGAGGAGGAAACTATCGACAGAAAGAAAAACAGCGCATGCGCAGTACTCCACAGCCGTAGTGTTACCAACCAAATTCAGCTTCTCGTTGAGGGAGCCCGTCTGAAATAGTTATTTTAGAAGATTATGTTCTTTTTGCAGTTTCCGTTTTTATTAAACATAAAAATAAATAGAACTGATTAATATTAAAATTTGTTTGTTTTTGACTGTGTACATTTTCTGCGGACTTTTCCGCAGGAGCGCTTTGGCGCCATTTTTCGAAGGGGCTTTGTTTACATTTTGGCTGATTGAATTTTTTAATTTTTACAACTCTTGTTGGTCCTTAATAACGAGAAGATAAAATGTCCCAAACCGAACCAGTTACAGCTCTTACCTTAGGTTTGTACAGATAATTGTATTTATGTTGACAATGTATTTCAAGTGATGAGCTTAAGCTGTTATTGCACAGTGAGAAAACATATATTCGATACGATTGTAATTTCGTATATCCTTTACTTCAGAAAGACCGGTGCCCGACACTTCGTCTAATGCCATTTCGTTGACAGTTTAAATTTTTCAACAGGTGCGACACTTGTTTGAAAATATTGTATCGTATTACCACTAAGTAGCGGGTCGGTCTTATTACCCCAGGACACCGGAGGACAACCCAGGACACCGGAGGATACCCTAGGACACCTTATTTATAAGTTTTAAATATATTTTTACTTAAAAAAAAAAAAAAGTACAATTTTGTTTAAAAAGACATTTATGTACACTATAAAGTACAAAATAATCGATTTCTTCCACAGTAATCATGATAAGGTTTTGTTTCAGTAGAATACCACTATCAGTACTTACGGGTTGATTTATTTAGGCTATTTTTTTTTATCAAGTTTTTTCACTTTTATTGGATACAAATCTAGAATGACCCAAATAGACAGCTTTGAATTTCATTTCTTTATAACTTGCCTATAAAAATAAAACGTGAGGAAAATATTTTTCTAAAAATAGAATTTTCCAATTAGTCAACTAAAAAATATTTTTGATTATCAGTCACAAGAGGCAAAAGTGACTGATGATCGATTATAGTAGATCATCAGTCATACACTAGTATTGAGTGAGGAATAAGCAAGTGAGCAAGCAAAATTCAGTTTAATGCCAAGTTCTGTTGTTACAACACACATCCTTACATATACTTGTGAGGATATTTTTTAAACTTTGCACCTTAATAACAAAACTTACTGGGTAAAATTGGCAAGGTCAAAGCTCAACAAGTGAAATGATTAAAAATAGACGTGCATGCTGTTAATTTTTGTGACAGTTGCCAATATTGGTCAATAAAAGTGCTGATGGTTGAAACTGGTTACATACTTCAATTTTATCATGACTGCTGTAGCAAGCAGGGGCGACAGGAAACACTTTCTGGTGGCAAGAGGCCCTCTACCATTGACCAGTTACTGACCTTAACCTACTTTTCACACTTGGCTGAAGAATGTATATTGTACGTTAAGCTCCATAGCAGTTACAGCATAGCAATTCTTTGTATGTTTTGTCAGACATGTTAAGTCTCCTGAAAATCACAAGAGGGTCATGGAAAACAGCTTTCTCATGCCTCACAAAATTTTGAAAAAAATCTCTTGAAAATCCAGACTTTGGGTCAAAACTTTTTTAAAAGCTACGCTTGTAAATTGGAAAAACTCCAGCTCGATCCGAACTATTCCAAGTATAAATCCAAATTATTCAAATACTGTTCAAAAGGGTATAAATGCTTAGATTGAATGAGAGTAATGCATTGAACATGAAAAACAAAGTGTCTTGATGCCATAATTGTATGTGGAACAGCGTTGCCCAAAATGGCGAAAAGATCGGCATCTCTGGGGCTTTGAAAGGGGAACCAGAAATAAAACAATCTATTTCTTGTTGACAAGTTTAATCAAAATGGCAGTGCGAATGAACTGCCAATAAGCATCTACGCGATCGTAAAAATCACTTTCCGTGACACTTACTTTGGTCACAAGGAGCTTCCAATAAAAAAAAAAGGGTGGGGTCTAAAACTTCACAACTCAAATTACAGTTTGGAATTTGAGTAAAAAGTATGTCTAGGTGAAGAAAAACGAGAGAGGCTCTCCAAGCTTACTGCAGGGTATGCCGGTTATTTAATTATGTTGAAAGGAAGTTCTAAATAAATAAAAAGTAAATAAACAAATTGCTGTTTTAATTATTATACGCCCGTTTGAAAAATGGGACGTATTATGTTATTTTATGTATACTTAAGACTGTAACTGTTGCTCCTTTATAAACTTTTTCCTAGACTCCTCAGACTCCAGGTCATAAAATAGCATCATATGCATTGATGATGACATCAGTAAAGAGATAAAGGAAGAATGGCATATTGATTTATATTGATTTAATAGATTAATCTCTTTTGTCACTTCTAGAGTATGGGATTCTGTTAGTATAATGAAGCGTGATTAACAAGAAAAAAGGCTTAGCTAGAAGACAGAATCATCTACATGTATGAACGGTAGTTAAAAAAAATGAGCAAAAGTCTTACAAATAGTTCTTAGAATGCACCATTTTACACCAATTTCTGAAAACTTTTCCCAGACCCCCCTAGCTTGGCTTCGTGCCTCTGACGCTCGCCTACCTGGCTCGACCTCGCTGTCTCCCTCATTTTTTAGCTCCCCTTGACAGAATCCAGGAAGAGCTATTGCACTACCCCTGGTGGCAAAGGTGTTGTGTATCTTGCGTCACCAGGGCGTCCAACTGATATTGGCTTACAGTTGGGCAAGGCCAGCTGTCCTTGCAGCAGGTATGTGTAGAGGGGAATGTTTAATTCTGTGTTTTCACTTTCATTCATTTTCCTTTTTCTCCCCTGTCCCTCTCTTTCATCTCCTCAACTATCTCTTCTATCTCTCTTCTCCCTTTCTCTGGGAGACGACACAAAATGACCCACAAGGGTTGACATGTCGTTAAACCCCAACACAGTCGAGCACTACCCCTGGCATTGGTGTCAGCGTCCTTATTTATGTTAAAGTTTTTTAAGAGCTTTTATTTTCCAGACCATTTGATAGATTTGGTTCATATTTGGTATGATGACAGCTAATATAGTTCCAAAATTTTATTCAGCAATACTCCAGCCCATTACCTCGAGGTCACGGACTTAGAAATTTTTATTGTTAAAGGTTTTTAAGAGCTCATTTTTTCCAAACTATACAATGGATTTTGTTCATATTTGGTATGATGGTAGATACAGTTCCAAAGTTTTATTCAGCAATACCCTGCCCATGACTATGAGCTCAAGGTCAAGATCACAGACTTAAAAGTTTTATATTAAAGTTTTTTTTTTTTAAGAGCTCATATTTTCCAAACCATACAATGGATTTTGTTCTTATTTGACATGATGATAGATACAGGTCCAAAGTTTTACTCAGCAATACTCATTGCCCTTTCCCATGGCATCAAGATCAAAGTTAAGGACTTAGAAATTTTATATTAAAGTGTTTTAAGAGCTCATGTTTTCCAAACCATATGATAGATTTGGTTCATATTTGGAATGATAATAGATACATGTCCAAAGTTTTATTCATCATCACCCCCACCCATGCCTATGACCTCAAGGTCAAGGTCACAGACTTAGAAATTTTATAATTGATCCCTGATAATGTCAAATTCATGACAACAGATGACCAAACCATAGGACAAGAAATCCTATCAAGAGCTAAAATGCCATAACATTTCCTCTTACGGTAATGATTCGAAGTATTGGGACAGATAGGCCTAAGCAAACAGTGCAGACCCAGATCAGACTGGTCCTAAAGAGCACCCTGACACTCCAGTATCACCCCAATTCCAGGCAAGCTATGCTGTCTGCTGACAGCTCTTGATTTTTTGTCTGTCTATTCCTTGTAAAATTATATAATTAACCCTGAAAGTGCTAAGCAAGATTGTAGCAGCAGGCTTTCAAGCAGGCCCTACTTTTACCTCTTTTTTTTGTGTGTGCATGAACAGTGCTTCTACTTTTTCTGAGAATGCTCTACTATCCCTACTTTTTAGCCCAAAAATGTTTGAAGTGACCAAAACTAGTAATTTTATTCCTGGCTCGCTTGGGTCACTCGGAGTTTGTAAAAATCAGATCAACTTAATCTGACTATCTGAGCAGACACGATGCAAAAGTTTATAATATATTTTTACTTCAATTGTAACTCCATTTTTGGAACATTTATTCTGAGATTTCCTTTCGTGGCAATGTAGTGTTATTGGTCAGAGAACTATGTTTGCTTCTTTAAAATATATCTTTTCTAAGTCAAAACACTCAGAATGTTCCTTCTATCCCTACTTTTGCCATACTTTTTCAAAATTTTGAGTCCTACTTTATCCCTGCTTTTTCGATGGAGAGCACTTGAAAGCCTGCACCAGATGACAGTCTAAGAAAGTAAGATGACATTTCATGTGAACTGTCTGTTAGGCAGACAGTTTACAGTACAGTCTTCGCGAAAAGTGCAGGACTGCTTGACAAAACTGGCATTTTTTCATTTTGTCCTGCAAAACTTTTAGTCTGTCTGACAAATGTCCTGTGAATCTTAGCAAAAAAAATAATAATCTGACAACAAATATGCCTTCAGTCCTGCAGACACTGAAAACGTTTCCTGCAGTTGTGATTAGCACTGTGAGCATTAATTCAGGAGTCCCATTATTTTTTATTGTCCACTGTTTACATAGCTACAGATAAGAGGGGGTATCCACATAATATTTTTCTTATTTCTTGACGAAAACATATGTTGTGGGTACTCATTAGAAGCACCTCACTGAGGCGCTTCTAATGAGTAGGCACTTCTAATGAGTACCCACAACATACGTTTTCGTCAAGAAATAAGAAAGATATCGGCATTTTTCGGATGAAAAAAGCGCCTTATCTGTTGCTATGTGTTTAAAAGTATTTGTGGTAATTTGCCGTGTCTACTGTCATATTTCTTTGCAGACCCAGTTTCCAACAAAATAGAGGCAAATGATGCTCATCCAGTCAAGAAGTTCAAACAAGGTATTGGACCTAAAGTAACTTGATACATTTGCATAGCTCCAGATAAGGGGGAGTATCCACATATTTTTTCTTATTTCTCCACAAAAACGTGGTACTCTTTAGAATCGCATTGGTGAATAATAAGCACCCACAACCTACATGTTTTTGTGGAGAAATAAGAAAAATATCAGTATTTTTCAGTTGAAAAAAAAAAAAAGCACCTTATCTGGAGCTATGCATTTTGATTCGCTTAACCCTTGTCCTGCTGAATAAAGATGCCACGCCCATTTCTGATTTTCAGCCAATCAGATTACTTGATCCAGGTTGTTGATACAAATTCAAATACTGAATAACAATCAGTGCAGGTCCAGATCAGTTGGCTTCTTCAGAAGCCAACTGATCTGGATCTACACTGTTTGCAAAGGCAGGGCATATCCGGGTTCAGCAGGACATGGGTTAAATGGCTTTCACACACAATAACAGGACTGAAGTATGGTTTTGTGTGCCTTTATTTTCAACCCAGTTTGCCATAAATTTAATTTGTTTGTGCTGATTCAAATAGAATAGATATGGTTGGTTTCAGGAGACAGAACACAGCCTTTCTAATAAATTTGGAAGTAGGAGGCCAAAATCGTTAAGTACAGGGATAGGAAAGTTCAGGATTAATCCTGATTTCAGGATTGAGAACTTCCATTTTAAGCATGAAATTTCATTTTTATACTTGTTCACAAGACCATGTTTCATGTCAAAAGTAGTTATTTGGGTTAATGTATGCCTGAAATAACTTTAAAAACTAATTATTAGTTGTATAGCTCCAGAGAAGAGGGAGTATCGGCATAATAACTTTTCTTATTTCTCAGTAGATATATATATATGTTGTGGGTATTCATTATAAGCGCCTCTCCAAGGCGCTTCTAATGAGTACCCACAGCATATGTTTTCATGGAGAAATAAGAAAAATATTAGTAGTTTTTGGACTGAATTTTTAGATTTCAGGATTGATTATTAGTGACTATTCTCACCCTGTAAGTAGAGAGCATGTGCTAGAGAGATATGCAAAAGATCTGTTCAGAAAGGCTTAAGAGAATGGGTACAGTTTGAGAGGAAGCATTTCTGGCCAGATGGTTTAGTCTCCTTTGTGAAAAAGGGTCTTCTTCAAAAGGAAATAATTGCTCCTGTTTGGATCAAATTCTTTCCTTGGTCTTCTTGGGAGCAGATTCTTTCCTCGGTCCTCTTGGGAGCAAATTCTTTCCACGGTGAGGTGGTTCTAATGAGTACCCACAGTGTATGCTTTCATAGAGAAAAAAGACAAATGATCACATTGGTCTTCTGTATGTCCGCCTGTCTGCTGTATGTCTGTTTTTTATCTTATGTCACCGGGGCATCCAAATGATATTGCCTTACAGTTGGGCAAGGCCTGCTGTGCTTGTAGTAGGTAAGGGTAGAGGGGGAATGTTTCTATTTAGTCTGTTTCTTCACTTTCATTCCTGTACCTCTTTGTTCCCTGTCCCTCTCTTTCATCTCCTATAATATCTCTTCTATCTCTTTTCTCCCTTTCTCTGGGAGATGACACAAAATGACCCACAAGGGTTGACGTGTGATTAAACCCCAACACAATCAATCAAACCCTCTGTCTGTCTGTCATCCATCAGTCTATATGTTCATTTCTGGATAATAATTTGAGTAAATATCAATGGATTTTCACCAAACTTGGCATGTGCATTCATATTTTGGAGATCTGGGCCCAGTTATTCAAAGCATCGTTAGTTTAACGAGCTCGTTAGTGGTTAAAATGTTAACTGTTATAGTATGTACAATATCTAATTCATATGTACTTTTGCTGAAAAAAAATGTGAGTAGCTTAAATGCAAAAGCTACTCACATTTTTCAGCAAAAATATTAGCGTATATGCCATATTTAATAATCAAAGTTTTAACGATACGTTAACTAACGACATAGTTAGTTTTGAACAACTTGACCATGGTTTTGGATTTCTAATAGGCAAATTTCATCAAATGTTTTACAGAGTTATCTGCCACCCATATGAGTGGCTGGGTATTATCATTTCGTGTTTGATTTTAATTAACTTTGTTATTATTCACAGCCCGCCTTCCCTTCATGCCCATCGAGCATGAGCAGAAAACTCTAAAAACTACAACCCCTCCAGGAAGTAAGAAAAGAAAACTGTCTGATAATGATTCACCAAGTGCCAAGCAAGCTAAAGTTTCTGTGAAACCTGCTAAACCACTGTCTCCAGATGGGGAAGCTGAAGTTAGCAGCAGCTCGGAAGCAGATCCTGTACCTGTGGGAGGTCACCAGAAAGGGGCAAAGAAAATAAGTACACTTGACAGGTTCCTTTATAGAAAGCGAGAAGTGCAAGAGGAGATTTCTTCAACAAATGACTGTGTTCCCATGGCCATTGACCTTACAGATGATACTGAGAGTGATTCTGTTGATAGTGCTGTCAGTAAGAGTGAGAAATCCAGTGCTGCTGAGAAAACTGGTAACAGTGATGTTGAGGTAATTGAGGTCAGTGGAGATGGGGACACTAAGACTGTTGTTGAAAAGGATGAAAATAAGGATGTAGAATGTAATGAAAATGAAGAAAAGGAGTCCAGTGAGAACAGTGCAAAGCCAGTTGTTGCTGACAACACAGAAAATAAAGAGAATATTGAAAGAGCGTCGGTAACCACTGAAGATGATGATGATGTGAATCAGTCCTTTGTGTCCGACACATCAGTTTGTGAAGCTGCCCTGAAGACACCAGCTAAAGACAAGCCTTTAGAATCAGTTCTGAAGACACCGGTGATTGCTGGGAAGAATGAAGTTTCAACTTCCTTGTCTCAGAGTCCCGGTACGGCTAGTGATGCCACACCAGTGTCGGGAAAGAAAAGACGAACTAAACCTGTAAGTTTAGAGGAATGAATGCAGTTTAAGGGAGGCAGCAGTGTTAAAAATTAACTTTTTTCGCAAGTAGCAAGTAGTTACTACCTGGTCTGAAATTAGGTAGCAAAATGCATCTACATGGCAGCAAAACGTGTTGCTCCCATGTCATGGGTTAATCCTTCAAGCGCTAAGCATATTTAGCAGATAGCATTTTCAAAGTATTTTTCTTATTTCAGCAAAAATGAGGCTTGACATTACATGTGATTATCTGCTTGGCAGAGGAGTCACATGAAATGTCGTCTAATTTGCACTGAAGACATTCACAACACTTAAAGTTGATAGTGTTCGGGGTACTTTACCAGGTAGCAACTTATTGCTACCAACAGTTTGACCAAGTAGCAAACTGAATTTTCAGGCAGCAAATTTGCTACTTGCTACTGTTAATTTCGAACCCTGGAGGCAGCTCTTTCAAAATTGTTTTTCCCTTCCTACTAAAAAACGGTCTACTCTAAATGCAGTGCTGTGGAAATACCATGCCTGACTCAACCAACGTCCCATTTTTCTGAGGAGAAGTAAGAAATTTAAATTTACTTGTCCTGGAACAAGGATATCAACTCAGCTAAGATGAGTTTACCGATTATGACATATAATTATTTTTCTTATTTTTCGAAGAAAACATGTTGTGGGTACTCATTAGAAGTGCCTCCCCGAGGCACTTCTAATGAGTACCCACAACATATGATTTCTTAAAGAAATAAGAAAAATTTCAATTTTTAGACAAGAAATCTTGGTTGGGCAAGTGGATTTTGACCATTTACTTGTCTGTGGACAAGTAATAAAATTTGATAATGCCACAACCCTGCTAAATGGAGAGAAGAATTTGTTTCCTTTCAGAGTAGATCCCTTTTCGGAAAGGGCATGGTGTGCTGGGAAGCAAACAGAATTTCACAAAAGTTGTCTCCTTTGTCTATATCAAGTCCCCTTAAGGAAATTTTAAATATCAGACAATAATTTACCTAAGGGGAACGGGGAGACTTCCAGGAGAAATAATACTGATATGGATAACTTGTCTGAGTTGCCTCCCTTCTCATTTGCTAAACCATTTGTGGGATTTAGTTTCAGTTAACAAATAGGTAGATATTGGTTCATATTTTATTACGGTGCACTCTCATCCCTGTATATGACAAATTTTCATTTTACACTTCAGTTTATGTTAAAAGGTTTTAAGTATCTATATCTCCTGAATGCTTAAATTGATTTAGTTGATACTTGGATCGGTTTAAGTTTTGTTCAGTAGAAGCCTCACTCCTTATTCAGTGCAAGCCACACCTCATTCAGGTACTTCTATTGAGTTCCCACAACATGTTTTCATGGAGTAATAAGACAACTCGAGGGTTGATCGCAAGACTGTAGCAAGTCAGATGGTTGTTTTTTCCAATACTTATAATCTCCTCACCATGAAGGCGTTATGATTACAATATTTCTTTCTGTAAACAATGGAGATTTAGGTGCCATTGCTCATATGAGCAATGGCACCTAAATTTGCATTGTTTACAAAGGGGTCAAAGTTGCCCCTAAACAAGGGTTTCAAAAATATGTTTGAGTTACTACAGTCTTGCGCTCAACCCTCGAACTATATAATTTTGGTTGAAAAAAAGTGTCTTATTTTTAACTATGAAGGCTTCAATGAGGTGCTTCTAATGAGTACCCACATCGTATATTTTCATGGAGGGATAAAAAAAACCACTTAGCTGGATAACCCTCTTACCTCAGTCAGGAGCATAACTTCGAAAGATTAAAATTTTGAGAAGATTTCATAGGACATTTAGGAGCATTTGATGATAATAATGGATTATTTTTCTTATTTCTCCATAAAAACATATGTTGTGGGTACTCATTAGTGAGCCCTCTGTGAGGGCTTCTGAGTACCCAAAACTTATGTTTTTATAGAGAATTGGAGAAAATCATCCAAGCAATATCACCAAATATTTATAACCTGTTTAAGTTAAATTTCAACTATAAAGTTATCTACCAGAGTGTAAGAGTTAACTTTCCTTTGGCTGAAGGTTTTAACTTATTAAGGTTATTTCTCATAACTGCTTTCGGTTAAAAGTATTTTTTTTTTTTATTAACTCCAAAGGCCCTGTGTACACATTTCTAGACCACGCATACAAAATTTTATTGCTTGATCATGTAGTTGCCAAACAGATATTTCCTACAAATTAACTACTTGCCCATGAAAATTGCTGTAAGTCTACGAGTATAATGGGAAAGTGAAAAGGGGCACAAATTAAGAAATAACTGAAACAAGTTGAATCAACAAACTGTAGCAAAATTGTTTAACTCTTTTGAGTTAAAAAACATTAACCTGTAGAAGTTATGCTCGTGACTGTACCTAGAGATTTAACGCTAAATACTTAGGGTAACAATTTCAGCTGAAGACATTTTAAAAATGGAGACAATTTGCATGAAATGTCAAAGACAGTTTTCTTGGAAAAATAAAACAAATATTACCAATTTGTCATCAACGGAATTAGCCCATAGAGTGACCGGCACAGTGGCTCAGTGGTAGAGCGTCCGCTTTGTGACCGGGAGGTTGCGGGTTCGATCCCCGGCCGGGTCATACCAAAGACTTTAAAAATGGTACTAGCTGCTCTTTCGCTTGGCGCTCAGCATTAAGAAAGTAGAGCTAGGAATTGGAACTGGTCAGCTCGGTGTCAGTATAATGTGACTGGGTGGAATATCATGTCAAAGTGTCTGGGGCATGATATTTCAGTGAGACAGCACTCTAAAAGTGAGCATTGAGCTCCCTGTCACAACCAGACACCGTCGCGATTTGACTGAAAGATTGTTGAAAGCGACGTTAAGCCCAAATCAAACAAAAGCCCATAGAGTGATAAATGTTAAACATGATTAGCTCCAGATAAGCAGCATTCCCACTCACATTTTGATTTAGGGGTACATGTACCCCTTGGGTTTAGTGTTTGGGGGTACAGATCACTTTTTGAGGGTACACATATTTTGAGGTAATTAAATGCATTGTATAGTACCGGGAAGGCTACATAAAAATGTAATTTTTTGACCGACCTTTTTATTTTGCCTTTGGGACTGATTGTCGCCGCCAGCGTTGTGCTGAACGTCTTCATTTGATCCCAAGCATTTCAGTGAATTGGTGGCAGAGGGGCCATTAGTAACATTCGAAGATTTGCGCTTTTGCGCTCCTTTCTCCGCTAAGTTTGAGCCGAAGAAGAATGCTAGCTGTTGAAGCGTTTCAAATCGACCACATGTTTTGGCTATGTAATTAACAATCAAGATATCCCTCTCCGATATAAACAGCATGGATGTCAGTGATTGGATAATGCGAAAAAAAGAAACACACAATAATCAGTGAACAATAATCTCATCCTTCTCGGTAAGAGTATAATTAAATTCCTTGATCCTCATAAGTTCTTCGATCCGTTTCTATGCACTGGCTGTACGCATTTGTTATTGTCCGCCGGCAATTGCAGTGTTTTGATGCTTTATTAATATTCAAAAGGATGCTAAGGAGCGAAAACTGACTCGAGCTGGACGTATGAATGTTGCAATTTATACGTGCACCAAATTCTGCGGTACGTTTGTGTACGTAGATACCAACAATTCTGTACGCTCATGGCAGATTCTCTATGTGAATCACGTACTGTGGTACGTGAATGGGAATGCTGATAAGATCCTTTTTTTCCACCAAAACGTATTGATATTTTTGTAGTTTCTTCAATATATGTTGAGTGGCGCATCTGATGAGTACCCACAACATACATTTTTGTGGAGAAATAAGAAAAATACCCCCTCTTATCTGGAGTTATAAACATGTTTGTCATTGATTATTTCAGTTGTCAGAGAGTCAGAAGAAGGAGAGGGATGCCATGAGACAACAAAAAGAAAAGGAGAGAGAAGAGAAAAGACTACAGAAAGAAAAAGAAAAGGAAGAAAAAGAGAAAGAAAGACTGGAAAAGAAAAAACAGAAAGAAGAAGAAAAGGCTGAAAAAGAAAAACAAAGACAGGAGGAGAAGGTAAAATCAAGATAATATGTAGATCTATAAACTAATATAATTACTCTAAATATTCACCCCTTGACTCAGGGTAGGTGATCACGGCATAAAAGAGTGATTACTTACGCAATTTCATTATATCTATACAAATTCTTTTAAAAAATTACACTGTGCATAGTGTTGGGTTTAGCTACAGATAAGGGGGGGTATCCACATAACATTTTTCTTATTTCTCCATGAAAACATGTTGTGGGTACTCATTAGAAGCACCTCTGCGAGGCACTTCTAATGAGTACCCACAACATAATATGTTTTAATGGAGAAATAAGAAAGATATCAGCATTTTTCAGATGAAAAAAGTGCCTTATCTGTTGCTATGACGGTTACCTGAAACACATATCTTGATATTTTAGACATAAACAAACAGCAAAGGCTCTGACTGGACTACAGATATGCAGTCTGCTTTGCATGAGAGCTTGGCAAGTCCCTGCATTCTGGCGAAGATTATTATAGACCCGCTTTGAAAAAGTGGGGCTGTACTGGAATTGCCATGTCCTTCTGTGATTCCGTGACTGCAAATTTAAAATGCATTTTGCTTAATAACTGTTATGTTTGTGGTCCTACTTCAGTGAAACTTACACTACACTTGGTCTCTAAGGTAAGTAAGGTGTAGTTGCAGGATAGTGGCCAAAAGCCCATAACTCTTGGAGTTAGGTCCCTTGGTAGGTTTTCAAAATTTAAAATGCATTTTGCTTAATAACTTTTATGTTTGTAGTCCTACTTCAGTGAACCTTATACCACACTTGGTCTCTAAGGGGTAAGGAAGGTGTAGCAACAGAATGGTGGCCAAGGGCCCATAACTCCTGGAGTTATGACCTTGATAGGTTTTCAAAATTTGCCATTCTTGAAAATTTTTATAACAGATTTCTCAGGAACTATGAAAGCTAGAAAGCTGAAAGTTAGTATAAACATGGACAATGACTGCATGTATTGTGTGTACCGGAATAGGGGCCAAAGGTCCATAACTTTTGGAATTATGTCCCTTGGTAGGTTTTCAAAAAATTAAAAAACATTTTGCTCAATTACTTTAATGTTTGTGGTCTTACTTCGATGAAACTTATAGCACACTTGGTCTCTAAGGTAAGGCAGGATTAAAACAATTTACAAGAGTAGATCAAAGATGTACTGAAGTTTACTCAGAGTAAATGGGGAAACCACTTTTTTCACCATGCAGCATTATTCAACTTCATCTGTCTTTATAGGATAAGAAGGAGAAAGAAAGACTTGAAAAATTACAGAAGAAAGAAGAAGAAAAGAAAAAGAAAGAAGAATTAATGGAGTAAGGAATTTAGAATTAAGCCTGTTTAGCGGTGATTTATTTGCCTATGAATTTGAATCAAATGCTCATATTTACTGAATAGATTCATCAGGATGGAATATAACATTATTCCAAATAGTCATCAACATACAGTCAAACCTGTTCTAAAGGCCACCTGTATTAAGCAGTCACCTGCCTTTAAAGGCCACTTTCAGATCCCATTATTAAAAGACAAAGTGGAAATCTACCTGTATTAAGCAAGCACCCATAGCAACAGATAAAGCGCTTTTTTCATCCAAAAAATGCTGATATCTTTCTTATTTCTCGACGAAAACATATGTTGTGGGTATTCATTAGAAGTGCCTCGCCGAGGCACTTCTAATGGGTACCCACAACATTGTTTTCGTCGAGAAATAAGAAAAATATTATGTGGATACCCCTTATCTGTAGCTATGAAGCACCTGTCTTAACCAGTTTTTGGCTTTCCCATAGGTGCTTGCTTAACACAGGTTTGACTGTAGCTCCAGATAAGGGGTATCCACATAATATTTTTGTTAATTCTCCTTGAAAACATAGGTTGTGGGTACTCATTAGAAGCGCCTTGGCATATGTTTTCGTAAAGAAATAAGAAAAATATCACTTTCAGTTGAAAAAAGTGCCTTATCTGGAGCTATGAACTCAAGCATATCCCAAGGAAATTTTTGACTTGCTATGATAGCTTCAGAGACTCAGTCAAGAAGCTAGTAGGATCATTTAGTCTCCACACGTCATGAACAGGGGCCAGAGGACATACAACTTGAGCAACATCAACAGGCTTTTGTTTTCCACTAGGAATCAGTATGGTGGTAAGCAGTCCAAGTCCTGTGACATCACCAGTTAAAGTCACAGTCTGATGATGGTTCTCAGTGAGAACTGAAACTCTCACAGTAAGTGAAAATTTTCTTTGGATATGCTTGATGAATATTTGGAATAAGAATGCTCATATTTTTTGTGCATTCTGACTCGCTGAAGTTTCATTTCTTTATATGTTTATCCAGCGACTGACTGAGTGATTTAAGATGGAAAATGACCTGCTTAAAACTGTAGATAAATCCCTGTTTAACCCATTGTAGTCTGGAGACCCCTAAAAGGGTAATTGGCAAACAGTGCAGACCCAGATCAGATGCCGCAGAATGCAGCATCTGATCAGGGTCACAACTGTTTGCAAATAGTTCAACCCTTTTACTCTTAGAATATCTGTATTGCATAGCATGACATACCTAAAATCGATATTAGAATCTTCCAATATATAGTGTGGTGGAGTTCATTCAGTCTACAACGGGTTAAGAATTTAAAATGCAGTACTATGAAACAAATATTCATTTAACCTTTTGAGGAGTATCCACATATATAACAATTCTGATTTCTCCAATAACTTCTATAGTGTGAAAACAACATGTATAGTTTCATAGAGAGATAAGAAATCAATACTTTTTGATAGGGAAAAACGCCTAATAGAATATCACTGGAGACATGGCGTCGTTTCCTGCCATTTTTGAAAACTGATGTAACATGTTTTTGCTGGTCACCTGTCCTGGACCAGTAGACACAGTCACTGGCATTTCCTCTCTGACTAAAATGCTGCATTTTTAATGAGTACCCATATGTTTTTTTTTTATGGAGAACTGGAGAAAATTATCTCAGAATTACCATAAAATATTTTTCCTTAACAAGTCCTTTGATCATACAACTCATTTTTCATTTTAGGACATTTTTTCATTTTATGACATACATATTTAACCCATTTTAATCTGGAGACCTCAAAAGGGTATTTAAGAAAACAGTGCAGACCCAGTGCATTAAATACAGAATGTATAGAAAACAAAGTAGTAATAAAAACTAACCAGACACCCTGCTATTGGAAATGGATCATTCCAAAGAGTTGTGGTAGAAGAGTCCATTTGATGTAAATGGGTTAAGGATAATTAAGCTAGCACATGAGAAAAGGGTCCTTTTTACATAGGCGACCAGCAAAGGCGAAGCCGAGCCTGCGCAATCTTGCCAGAGCCTTTGCTATTCACAGACATATTGCAGAGACCTTGAGGAAGCTGCAGGCAAAACACACACATCTGAAGCCCACATAAGGGACTGTACATGCACATTTGGTGAACCACAAACCAGAAAACTATAAGGTCCCTTTTTTGGTGGGCAACCTTTTGGTGGGCAACCATAAGGTCCCTTTTTTGGTGGGCCAGCTCAAATACACTTCAACCTCTTTATAACACAGTTCGTTATAACACGGTTTTGTATATAACACGGTTCAAAGATGGAGCCCAAAAATGTGTAGATTATATTGAAAAATGACCATAAATGGTCATTTTTCAATATAATCTATACATTTTTGTTTGGATATAACACGGTTGTTTAACTAACACGGTTTATGCTATGGACCCCAACAATAGCGTTATAAAGAGGTCATGGTGTACTGTTTTTACCCTTAGTATTCCAACAGACAGGGCTGAGCAAATGGTGAAGACCCAGATCATGTAGCAGATGTGGCATCTCGTCAGGGTCTACATTGTTTGTAACTCATCCAGCAGTTTTTAGACATGGCAACAGGTATTTAATTGGACTTGTTCAAATTTCAACCCTTAAAGCGCCAAGAAAATCTGCACTGAAAATGTCGTCTGCTTATGTCGTCTGCTGCATCTTCTTGCAAACTTTTCAAACTTACATTTTGCATATAGGCAAACAGTGTGGACCCAGATCAGACTGCTCCTAAACGAGCAGTCTGATCTGGGTCCACACTGTTTGCAACAAATACTTTTAAAGTAACCAACAGAAGACAAAGCAGACGACAATTGTTATGATTGGCACTTTAAGGGTTAAGACAAGTGTAATCAGGAGTTAAGGTGTCTAATACATAGGGTAAGTACAGTACAAAAACTTTGAATAAATTAGTAGGCTGCAAACCCACATCATTCATTTTCATGGAGTAATAAAAATATCTGTACAGTAAAATGTTAATAACTAACACCAATGGCTCGTTTTTATATGCCCGTTTGAAAAACGTGACGTATTAAGTTACGGGGTATGGCGTCCGTCCGTAAACTTTTTCGTTTCCGGCTAACTCCTCCTACAGTTTACATCCGATCAAGCTGAAACTTGGTATATAGTTAGACCATGATGTGGCGCAGCGCATATTGTTTTAGGGTTACAGTCTTCCAAATGTTTGCGGAGTTATGCCCCTTAGAAAATTTCTGTAAACTTTTAATTTCCGGTTAACTCCTACATTTTACATCCAATCAAGCTGAAACTTCATATATAGTTAGACCATGATGTGGAGCAGAGCATATTGTTTCGAAGTTACAGTCCACCAAATATTAGCAGAGTTATGCCCCTTTGAAAATTTCAGTTGACTTTTTGTTTACGGCTTACTCATCCTACAGTTTACATCCAATCAAGCTGAAACTTGATTTGTAGTTAGACCATGATGTGGAGCAGCCCATATTATTTCAAGGTTACAGTCCACCAAATTTTAGCAGAGTTATACCCCTTTGAAGATTTCTATTAATTTTTCGTTTCTGGCTAAATCCTCCTACAGTTTACATCCAATCAAGCTGAAACTTCATGTACAGTTAGACCATGATGTGTTGCAGCGCATATTGTTTCGCGGTTACAGTCAACCAAATAGCAGAGTTATGCCCCTTTGAAATTTTCAGTAAACTTTTCGTTTCCGGCTAAATCCTCCTACAGTTTACATCCTATCAAGCTGAAATTTTATTTGTAGTTAGATCATGGTGTGGAGTAGCGCATATTGTTTCAAGGTTACAGTCCACCAAATATTAGCAGAGTTAAACCCTGTTGAAAATTTCTGTTAATTTCTATTAATTTTTTATTTCCGGCTAAATCCTTCTATAGTTTACATCCGATCAGGCTGAAACTTCATAAATAGTTACACGATGATGTGGAGCAGCATGTATTATTTCAAGGTTACAGTGCACCAAATATTTGCAGATTTATGCCCCCTTGAATGTTTTTGTAAACTTTTCGCAGCATATTGTTTATAGGTAATAGTGTGCAAATTTTATTTTATAATAGGTATATTTTTTTTGCAAATAACTAAAGTTTTGGTCATATGGGCAAGATATTGATTTGTTTTTCCTTCTTTTATTAGATTTGCAAGGAAAGGTTGCCATTATTAAATCTTTATGAATACATAATTCTTTTTGGATTTTTTTTTTTTTTTTTTTTTCAATACTTTTCTGATTTGGCTCCCTTGAAGAACAAAAAAAAAAAAAGTCAGTATTAAATAAGTTAAAGGTTTACAAAAAAATTTCTTGCAGCATTTTTTTTTTGGATTTTTTTTGGTTGTTTATTTTTGTTTTGTTATTGTTTGGTCCAATATTGCAGTATAGGAAAAACAAATCAGCCAAAGGCTCATATGAGCTTATAATATAGTCATGCTTCTGTGGTGTGTCCTCCATCAGAAAGCACTTCTCCCTAGAAGCAGTAAACTTCTCCCTATTTTCCCAGGAGGGAGAAGTCACTTCTTCCTTAAATGCTGGGCCAGCTTGGTCGCTTAGGTTACAGTTCATCAAATATCAGCAGAGATATGCCCCACTGAAATTTTTTTATTTTATTTTATTTTTTTTGTAATTCCACTTACAGTTTATATCCGGAGCACTGAATTATACAGGAGCCAGTTTTTGTGCTACATCTCTTTACTTGCCACGGGAGTATAATGCCCCGCTTGGCGGAGCTCTTGTTGAGTCCATAGGAAATTCTTGCTGTAGCTCAAGAAAACAAATATTTCGGGATAATTTAGTGAAATTTTCTTATTTTATCATGAAAATGTATGTGGTGTGTATTCATTAGAATTACATCACTGGGATGATTCTAATAAGCACTCGAAGTACCATTATTGTGTAGAAGGTCAAAAAAATATTCCAAAATTATTCCCATTTGCCTCCAAACCTTACATGATTAACCCTCAGTGGCTCCAACTACTCATGTCTAAAACAAATTTCCATGGTCCCGAAGATGTTCGAGCCATTGAAGTTCAATTGTATTATTGTTTTATCTGGAGTCTGTGTTTATGCTGAACAGGGCAAAGATGGAGGAGAAACGGAAGAAGGATGAAGAGAGAAAACAGAAGGAAGAGGAGAAAAGATTGAAAGAAGAAGAAAAACAAAAGGAAGAGGAGGAAAAGGTTTGCTGTCCTTCAGCTTGCACATACATAATAATGAATACTGTATTTATCCTAAGTATTGCAGTGTTGTGCCTAGGTCTGAAATTTTAAAGGACATTGTGGCCCCCTCCCTCCTTTTAAGGGGTGGGGGGCATTCAGAAGATCTGGGGGACACAGACTGTTAACGAACAAAAGGTTTTTGATACAGCCTATCTTTTGTTTCTGGTTTGTTTTCAATGGCCGTCAGACACACTTGATCTGTTTAAATATCTGATTGTGCATCTTTTGCTGCAAGAACACTATACTGCCTCAGAAGTCTTAAGGCGGTAAAAGCCACAAACTTCATGAATAGCAGCTGCCTCTTCGCCATTTTGATGCCTCAGACTGGTTTACATGAGGTTTCACAACTAGCAGTGCATTATTATCGGAAATTTAGTGGAGTTTAACGTGAACCCAACTCGTTTTTAGCTTGCCTGTACGAAGTACAAGGAGAGCTATTGTAGTCATCCCGGTCGTTTGCGTTTGCGTTCCCGTTCCCGTCACACTGCGTTAAAGTTTTTCAAATGCTTATATCTCAACAGTCACTCCTCACAGAGGCATCAAATTTGGAATTTAGGTACCTTGGAGGGTCTTCTGAGATTCCAAGAGAATAAACCCCTGGGTTCGTGCCCCTGGGTGGGGCTAGGGGTCAGAATCTAGGACACCTTTGTAATACTGTGTTAAAGTTTTTCAAATTCTTATATCTTGACTTTCACTCCTCATAGAGCATTCATAGTTAGAATTTGGGTACCTGGAGGAGTCTGAGATTCCAAAAGAACATACCCCTGGGTTCATACCTCAGGGTGGGCCTTGGAGTGGGGCTAGGGGTCAAAATCTAGGACACATTTGTAAAATCTTATATGCCTACAGGTTATAGACACAACTGGTTATACATCAGCTAACTATGTGACATCGGTTTAAGTGTAAGAGAGTGAAGGTCATGGTGACCTACATTTTACGGTCCAGTGATTTTGCCTTATATCTTGAATACTATTTGTTGGATAAATGTCACACCTGGGATATTACTTCCACGTGACCCAATGAATGACCACTTACTATATCTAGGTCATTGTGACCTATATTTCATGGTTCATTGATTTTGCCTTATATCTTGAATACTATTTGTTGGATAAATGTCACACCTGGGATATTAGTTCCTTGTGACCCGATTATTGACGTCAAAATATATCTCTGTTGGTGTGACCTATATTTCATGGTTCAGTGATTTTGCCTTATATCTTGAATACTATTTGTTGGATAAATGTCACACCTGGGATATTAGTTCCATGTGACCCAATGAATGACCACTTACTATATCTAGGTCATTGTGACCTATATTTCATGCTTCAGTGATTTTGCCTTTTATTTTTATTACTATTTCATGGAGAATTGTCATACCTGGATTATTATATCTATGTGACAAAATGATTTACATACAAATACATCTAGGTCAGTGTAACCTATATTATATGGCTTAATGATAAAAATGTTACAATATAAAATGTACCCAGCAGGCGAGCTATGCTGTCCTACGACAGCTCTTGTTTGATCCTGTTATAGTTACCTCCCTTATTATTATCCAAATCATTGGTAAAGAAACTAATTATTTGTCTGACCTGTGTCAGACAGACTTTAAATTTCCACATACTCTGACATTATCAGTGCTCTAGCTAGGATGTGAAGGCAGATGGGTGCCGGGTAGGGAACTTTTTGTGCAGCCATACAAGAATGAGGGAAACGAGTCATGTGATGTGCTTAGTATTAAGACATGTTACAAAATATAATCCCATTTCACAACAAATGCCTCAAGCTAGAATTCACATAAAACTGACTTAACACTTAGCACTCTTGATAAAATTTTCAGCAGATGACATACAGAAATAGTTTTCTTATTTTTCCCAAAAAAATAGATTTGACATATCATGCACATTGTCTACAATGGAGACAGTTTGACAATTTGCATAAAATGTCATGCTTTTTTCTGAGATAAATAAGAAAAACATATTGTTGTCTGCTGAATTAGCCCAGAGAATATAAAGGTTAAATATTAATCTCTTTTAATTTTGGTCTGATTTTCATGAAAATTTTACCAAAATGTAGGGTTTTCTCTCTGGAGTTAACACAAGACAGAGGGCAGCTTATTAAGGACAGAGGGGTTCCAGAAAAGGGCACAGGTGATGGCCCCGTATAGGGCTAGCGGGAGCACTGATTATGTTAAAGCTTAGAGTATTTACACTCCTGACTGACAAAATTTGATACAACTAGCAAACAGCGTCCTGTGCTTTTAGCATGCCTTTATTAGGCAAAGGAGTGCTTACGTGGTATCCATTGAACTTGCATTTACACATAAAAATTATCAAGAGGTGTTACCTATTGCACTTAGTCAGTTTAGGTCATTTTCTCACAAACAACATTGAACAGGCCATTAATACTTAGCAGACACACACTTTTGTTTTTCAGTCAAAAGTATTAATATTTTCTTCATTCTTCAGGAGAATACATGTTGTGGTATTCATTAGGAGCACCTTGGTGAGGTGCTTCTAATGAGTACCCACAACTTATTTTTCTGGATAGCCGTTATCATAGCTGTGTTGACATATCTTGTGAAGAGTCTCCTGATGTACATGTCTCCTACATGATTTACAGCATTTACGTTCATGGGAGTGTAAGTTAATATTGATCAAGCAGTTTTTGCCAGATGTTTACTATTTTCGTTATATTTCAGCTAAAAAGGAAAGAAAAGATAGCCCAGTCGTTCAAAAGTTTCTTCATAGAGAAAACACCATCAGTTTCACCTCCAAAGGTAATAGATTAATTAACTTAAATATTCCAACCAGAAGTTTTCCTTACTTGCATTTTAGCAGTTTTTACCCACAAAACAGTGTTTCAGACCCACAAAAATTAGAGCAAGGGTCCTTAGTGATGCATATACGATCAAATTCAAAAAGCAATATTTATGCCCCCGCCATTTGAAGAATGGTGGAAAGGGCATATAGTGTTACCCCTGTCCGTCCTGCATCCGAGATGGTGTTAGCAGTTTGCATTTAAGTTTTCAGGTGGGGGCACAGAGTTCTCATTAACTCCAGATTTGGAGTAAGTTACTCCAACTTTTCATTTCTGACTCCAACTTTTTGGAAAGTCTCAATAGAAAAGTATTGTAAAACTCCAACTTTTTCTGGACGACAGCATTTTACCCCAATTTTCAAAAGCCTAGTGAGAACCCTGGCATCCGTGACCTTTGGTAAAATATCACCAGTTTTTGTCTGCTGAATTAGCACAGAGACTGGTAAAGGTTAAAAGTACCAGGTACAAGTGATACACCACAATGAGAAAGGACACCGTCTCCCCTTTTCAAAACAGTGAGACCGCCCCAGGATGCTTCTCTGGAGTATCAAGCATTCTCAGAGGGAGATAATTTTTTTCTTTAAGAGTAGCCTCCACTGAGAAAGGATTACTTTAGGCCATTCCCAAAGTAATCTCCCATTGAAGCCTGTATTTGGCACATTAATCTAACACACTCTGGGCAAATTGAGCGGATGACAGATTGACAAATACACCTCGACAAATTGCATGAAAAGTCAAAGCCTATTTTAGAGAAGCCTATTTGAGACAAATAAGAAAAATATTTCAAAATGTCTGCTGGAATCTATAAGAATTTAACCCTTACTATGTTATGTAAAGCAATGAAACAAAAGGTATTAACAGAATGGAGTAATGTGTGTATGCATGGTGAAAGGTGTGACAGTGGATAGACTAGGTCCAGTTAAGAGAGATAGCTAGATAAATATTTAGTTTATTGGTCCACAAAAATGTTATGTTAATTTCATAAGAATTACTTTGATGAGGTATTACTTTTAAACATGTTTCCATCGAGAAATAGAAAACAAAAAATAATTCTGTTGCTCTTTGAATTCTTCATCTTGATAAAAGGGATATATAGACACATAGGTTTCTGATTTCTCTAGGAAAACAGGGTTACTCATTAGAAGCACCTTAATGGCACTTTAATGAGTTCCCACATCTTGTATGTTTTACTTGAGAAATAAGAAAACTCAATACATGTGGATGAAACACCTGCATTGTCAGAAGTTTTACATAGACTTGTTTATCTTTACAGGTGAAAGAGGGTAAAAGTCAGTTTTTCATGCCATTTGAAATGAAGCCGTGCATGAGACTAGCTCCAGCCCACAGAGTAACTGATTTCTCGATGCAAGTCAGAGACAAATTAGATCAGTGTCTCCTAGAACAGGTACAACATTCTGTTATTGTAGTCATTACAGTGAAACCTGTTCAGCAGCAGCCTTTTGGAAGGGACAAAACTGGGCCCATTTGTTCAAAGCATCCTTAGCTTAACAAGCTTGTTAGTGGTCAAAATGTTAACTGTTTTAGTAAGTACAAATTCTAATTCACAGGTATTTTTGCTGAAAAAATGTGAGTAGCATTTGCAAATGCAAAAGCTACTCACATTTTTTCAGCAAAAATATTAGCGTATATGCCATATTTGATGGTCAAAGTTTTAATGATTCGTTAACTAACAACATCGTTAGTTTTGAACAACTGGGCCCTGAAATTTTGTACACCAACTGTTCTGACAAAAAATGGAAACAGTGCAGACCCACATCATACTGTTCCTGGAGGCCTGCATCTGTTGTTCTTCTGCTGTAATTGTACTAGTCTATTTCTAATAAAACAGGTGTCTGGTTTGTGTTTATAACTACCATGTTTTATAGAATTGCCTGCATTTAATGTAAACAGTGTAAACTCTGATCAGATGCCACATACAATGTTCCTTTTATAGGACGTTGGGCATGAATGGGTAAACGTGGCTGCTGCGCAGTGGCCATTCATGGAATATTCACTGTATACCGCCTCTTCGAAATGGCCATGTTTCTAAAATACAGTTGACTCCCGTTATCTCGACCTCGCTTATTTCGAATAACCGCTTATCTTTAAGTGAAAATCTGGTCCCTGCCTAAACATGAAAATCTAAGAACAGGTAAAAAATATTGTGGAAAAGAGGAGAAATTGCTCCTAAGGAGCAATTTCTCCTCTTTTCCACAATATCTTCAATATATCTATAACTTCAAGAGTCCAATTACACCTATATTTGTTAATTGTGGTTGTTCGAATTATTCTTTCCTTAATTCTGCAAATCTGATATGTCGAGGTACAGATATCTCAGGTATTTCAGAGAGTCCAGTGGAATTCGAGATAACAAGTCGACTGTATGCAGGTATGCCCAAGCAAACTTAGAAACGGGGACATTAAATTTCTTCAGAAGCCATGCATACTGCAGGACAAGTATATGGAAAGACAAGTGCCTCTCATTCAACAAATTTTTATTTGCCTTTACTATTAACATGTACTGACAGGTGCTGGTAGCTGCAACACTGCCTTTCCCAGAATTCTTGTCTGTAAATTTTAGGATACTTACCCTTAGTGTTTGGTCAGGCATGTCTGAGCAAACTGTAGATCCGATCAGACACACTGAATGCAGCATCTGATTAGTGTCTACATTGTTTGTAAGGCTGGCTAATCAGAGCTGAAAAGATAATCAATTATCAGTCCTGCCATTGTGATTGATACTTGATTAGTAATCACTGAAGATTTGGTCATAATTTTACCTGTCTGTCAGAGCATGACTCTTACTATATGTTATACTTTACCATATTTATGTCAGACAGGCCTGAGCAAACAGTGTAGACCAGATGAGACGTTAAATGTGGCATCTCATCAGGGTCTACACTGTTTGCCACTCATCCAGTTATTGTTAGACACAACATTGGGTAGTAAATTGTATTTGTTCGAATTTTAGATAAAGTTGAGGTGAATGAATACCAAGGGTAAAAATGGTAAAGTAACAGACACAGAAATCAAATGATCGATTATGAGCAAATCTGTAATGATAATCATTTTGAGGAATTTATCAATCAATTAATCGATTATCCGATTAATTGTGCCAGCTTTAATTGTTTGCCAGCAGTTCATATCAGCAGATATGGATTTGTTTGAATGTTTAGGAGAAGTATCATAGCTCTTGATAAGATGCTTTTTTTTTCTAGTCCAAAAGTATTTATATTTTTCTTATTTCTCCACAAAATGGCAATGGATCATGAAATATTTTCTGTGGTTATTCTCCCTTCTGCTGATTCAAGAAGAGCAGTTGTCATGATCTGGCAAAAGCCTGCCCAGGAAAAAAGGTGGTTAGGTGAATTGACTGGCTCCACATGACCCTAATGGGTTGACTGGGCTGTAAAAGATTTCCACAAAGACATATGTTGTGGGTATTTCTTAGAAGCGCCTCAGTGAGGCACTTCTCATGATTAGTGGAGAAATCAGAGGTGTAAAATTCCCTCAAAACTTACTTGTCTAAATTTTTCATTTAGATGCTTAAAATGAAGAAAAAGTGAAGAAAGTTCTGAAAATCTCACTAGCCCTGCCTTAAAATGTACTTGCAAATGCGAGTGGGCGAGTGGAATTTTACACCCATGGAAATACCGAGGCGCTTCTAATGAGCACCCACAACATACGTTTTCATGGAGAAATAAGAAAAAAACAATTATCTGATGCCCACTCTTATCTAGACATGGAAGTATGGTAAATGGTTAAGATATCTGAATATTTAGGGTATATATGGTATTTATGAAGACATACTATGAGCTGCAACATAAGAAAACCTGACATATGCGCCCAGCGAAGACTTAAATCAGCATGCACATTTGCAGTCTGGGTCCAGTTGTTCAAAACTAACGATGTTGTTAGTTAACGTGTCGTTAAAACTTTGATCATTAAATATGGCATATACCCTAATATTTTTACTGAAAAAAATGTGAGTAGCTTTTGCATTTGCAAAAGCTACTCACATTTTTTCAGCAAAAATACCTGTGAATTTGATATTGTACTTTCTATAACACTTGACCACTAACGAGCTTGTTAAGCTAACGATGCTTTGAACAACTGGGTCCAGATCTTTTTCATTGTCCGCATGAAGAAACTTTGCATCCATGACTGTCCAAAATGCTCTCAGTTAAGATGCTCTCAGTGAAGATTTTGATCTGACTGTGCAAGAAACACAGGTTGGTCAGACTTCCATATTTTCTGTTTCTTTACTGTTGTATGTATAATTTCTCTTTTATTCCAGGACAATGAAAAACTGTACTTGTCAGAATTGAAATGTGGAGCCACTAAAAAGAGAAAATCGAAGAAAACATACCCAAGGTATATTTCTGTTTATAAGCTTGCCTGTACAAAATAACCCTAGTCCTGCTGAACCCGGATATATCCTGCCTTTGCAAACAGTGTAGATCCAGATCAGTTGGCTTCAGAAGAAGCCAACTGATCTGGATCTGCACTGTTTGCCATTAAGTATGAAGATTTATAACAACAATCTGGATCAAGTTATCTTATTGGCTGAAAATTAAAAGTGGGTGTGGCATCTTAATTTATTCAGCAGGATGGGGTGGTAGTGTGGTGCGAAGGTGTCGTGTATCTTACATCACCAGGGTGGCTTACAGTTGGGCAAAGCCTGCTATCCTTGTAGCAGGTAAGGGTAGAGGGGAAATGTTTTTACTTCTTCTGTTTCTTCACTTTCATTCCTGTTCCTCTTTCTTCCCTGTCCCTCTCTTTCCTCTCTTCTACTATCTCTTCTATCTCTTTTCTCCCTTTCTCTGGGGGATGACACAAAATGACCCGCTAGTGTTGACGTGTCGTTAAACTCCAACACAATCAATTATTCAGCAGGACTTCAATGACTCAAACTTTGATGGCTTGTTTACGGTGGCTGATTCAAACTTGTTCTTGATTCTGTAGGAAATTCTACAGAAAACAAATATGTAGGGATATTGTAGGGAAATTTCCCTATTTTATCATGAAAATGTACATTGTGTGTACTAAATAGGATTGCCTCATCAAGGTAAGTATAATGTCAGAGTGCATTCAACATACCATTATTTTTATAGAAGAGTGAAAAAAAAAAAATCCCTAAATTATCCCCATGTGCCTCCTGACCAGACATTATGATTAAACCTCAGTGATTCGAACTACTGGAGTTGGATTCATATCACTTGATTTATATATATATTTTCTTTTTAACCCCAAACCCCTCCCCGATTACTGATATTTCCCGATGCAAACATATATTGTGGGTATTTATTAGAAAATGCCTTGCTGAGATGCTTCTGAGAGTACTACAACATACGTTTTTGTGGAGAAATAAGAAAAATATTTTATCTGTTTATCCCTCTTATATCAGCTCAGTTTGCACCCTTTTGGACTTTTTCAGGGAACTGAATGTGGAAAAGGATGTTGAGATCATGTGTCATGATGAAGAGACAATTCAGAAAACGCTACATAAAGTAAAGTTTCTGAAGTTTGCTGAAAACACTAGGCCACCTTACTATGGGACCTGGACCAAGCCTACAACAAAACTGAGTGCTAGAAATCCCTTCAAGCAAGATGAGGTAATATTTTAATGTCGTTGTACAGTATTTCATTTATAACCAAAAGTAAAAGAAAAGAAAGATCTGTCCAAGTATATATATATTTTTATTATTTTGTTTTTGCAAATAACTCAGAAATGACTTTTAGTGTTTGTTTCCATTCAGGGCTGTTCCAGAAAAAATGTGTGTGTGTGTGTGTGGAGGGGGGGGGGGTGCGGTTTGATGGCATTTTTTTTTACCCCCATCACCCATAAGATTAGATTTACTGTTAACTCCACTACCCCTAAGACTCCACTACCCCTAAGATCATATTATCAGAAAACCCAACCACCCACATAACTCAGTTTTTCCCTTTGAATGTTGTAACCTTCCAACTTCGTAAAAAGTGATTTCTGTCAGTCTTGTGTATTAATAACCCGGATTTACTGTAGAAAGAAGTACTCTAAAAGGGGGTGGACATCTGTTTTGATGTAGAATACAAATTCTAGTTGTACACTATATTATACAGGATCTGTTTGACTACGAGGTAGACAGTGATGATGAATGGGAAGAAGAAGATCCCGGGGAAAGTGTGTCCAGCGACGAGGTAGGTTCAGATACATATCAAAATGTCTTAACTCTGGTCCTGCTGAGCCCTTGTATGCGCTGCCTTTGCAAACAGTGTAGATCCAGATCAGTTGGCTTCTGAAGAAGCCAATTGATCTGTATCTGCATGGTTTGTCCTTCAATATGTAAACTTGATTCAACATTTTTTCAACCTAAATTCATAAGTACGTGTACTCTGATTGACTGAAAGTTAGAAGTGGGTGTGGCATCTTAGTTTATTCAGCATGGCAAGGGTTAAGATGTTGAACATTTTATTCCATACTTTTTAGCTAAATTTGTCGTGTGTTTGTTTCACAAAGTATTTAGTGGAATGGCTAAGAGTGTAGATCATGATCTGAATAGGAGCAGTCTAATCTGGGTCTGCACTTTTTGCATATGCCACTTTAAGAAAAATTGGTGAATAAAATTAGTATCATAAACATATTTTACAGGGTGGTCAGGGAAAAATCAGGCAATTTTGATTTTTTCCTCAAGATCAGGGAAAAGTTAGGGAATTTTATAAAATGGTCAAGAAATTTTTTATATCAAGAAAGTCGGGGAATTTCCAAATTTTGGACCAAAACTGTTAGGCTGTGGCAGGTATTTCATCCATTTTGAGTGATTGAAAAGCTTGTATCTCTTTCTTACTTGCTCGGCATTATTACAAATAAATGTTTGTTTTAGAAAAATTTATGCCCAAAAACTTTAAAACATATTATTTATGAATTGAACAGTATAAGGATCAATTTGAAAAGTAGCCAGTACCAAATACGGACACATTTTTACCAGTACAGTCCTGTGTTTCTGGTAACCCGTAAGACTGCAATGTTGTCTGCTTTTAAATAAACTAGCCTGAATCATAAGAGGCTCAGTACCTTATATAAGCAAAGTATTTGTGTAAATACCCAAATATATTAATAGGAACCATTTTGTAGTATATCAAACATAAACAAATTCTGCTGTATGCAAAATAATAATTTTAGGGTGCGTATTCCCACTGTGTGTGCCCCTTAATATTACCCTGTCAGATACATGGCTAAATTTCCACTCCGATGTGGGGTTTTCCCAGATTGCAGACAAAATGGCATCCAGAAAATGAGGAAGGAGGAAAGTGATTGCAGAACCACAGTCAAATAAAGAGAATGGGGTATTTTACCCAGCTAGCATTCTACGTAAATCTACATCAGGCCGTCATCGGCCCGTCAGCTACCCTGACGGGCCGATGACGGCCCGATATAGATTTACGTAGAATGCTGACTCGGTAGCCAGTCATCATTCGATTCAGCGTCTTTAGTGCTCAGTATAATTGATGAAATCATTAATGAAAGCAGACAGAATCGCATCTGCAATCATGACCAATCTGTAAACAGTGTCGGACGGGAAAGTAGCTTGCAGCATGTGGGAAAATTAAGTACCCTTGGCTGGTCATTGTTAAAGCTGGTAAGGAAACAACCATAAGATCACCCACATACTAGGTGAGGTGATTGATTCTGTTATAAAAGTTTCCTGAAGAAGGGGATGCGGCACATAGCACTGCTTAGTTTCATGACCCATTTCAGGACTTTTTTTGTTTATATCAGAAAGAGATATTTATAGAAAAATGGTCAGTTGTGTTGTACTGTACAAAAATTAATGGAAATGTACAGGAAGAGCCACAAACAAAACAAAGTATTCAAATGTATATATACTTTAAGGCAAATTATTTATAACAGCCCCCACCCCCTTTCCCACCAACCTATGAGCCAAAAAATATAAGCACTAAGAATGCCCGATATTATGGTGCTGACTGGAAAAAATAATTATCTGGAGCACTGTTTTTTGTGGAGAAATAAAATATTTTCGTGATAATCCCTCTGACAACTTCTGGATCTGCGCTAAACATTAAAACATTTACATTTCAGGAAGACGATGATAAAGACAAGGATAAGGATGAAGATGAAGAAGATGCCGATGGTTGGATGGTTCCTCATGGTTATCTCTCGGATGATGAAGGCATCGATAACGAGGATGAAGTAAGCTTTGTAGTAGATTTAATCATTTACCTATAGCTAAATATTCAGACACCTTATCATTCTTGTTCTGAACTTGAACAATTTTATTAGCTCGTCGGGACTATGTCCCTGGAGAGCTTATGTTGTCACCAAAAGTTGTTGGCGTCCAAGTTTTCAAAGGTGTGCATAGTTTTTTAATTGTTTAAGGTACTGCTTTCATATTTGGCCTACACCTACCTTAGGGTTAGACCTTTCAATAGCATACACCCCCATCCCCAAGTTAAAGCCTTTATGTAGGTCAAGGTCAGTTCTTACTTTGTCATTTACACCCATGTTTAAGTTTTGTAAAGTGTACATAACTGCAGAAGTATTCAAGATAGAGCTTTAATATTTGGCCAACTCCAGCCTTAGGGTTAGACCTTTCAATAGCACACATCCCTTCCTCAGGTTGACCTTCTGCCTAGGTCAAGGTCAGGTCATACTTGGGTCATATAAACCCATGTTGGAGTTCTGCATTTAGGTTGTGAAAAGTGTTTGTAACTGCTGAAGTATTCAAGATACTGCTTTAATATTTGGCCCACACCAATGTTAGGGTAAGACCTTTCAATAGCACACACCCCTTCCTCAGTTTGATCTTCTGCTTAGGTCAAGGTCAGGTCATACTTTGTCATTTACACCCATGTTGGATTTCTGCATTTAAGTTTTGAAAAGTGTTTGTAACTGCTGAAGTATTCAAGATAACGCTTTAATATTTGGCCCACAACTACCTTAGGTGAAGTATTCAAGATACTGCTTTAATATTTGGCCCACAACTATCTTAGGGTAAGACCTTTTAATAGCACACACCCCTTCCTCAGGTTGACCTGCCTAAGTCAAGGTCAGGTCATACTTTGTCATTTAAACCCATGTTCGAGTTCTGTGTTTAACTTTTCAAAAGTAAATGTTTCAATGGCATATATACTCCATCCCTCAGTTTTACATGCTTCAGACATCAAAGTCAGGTCATACTCTGTCGTTTATAGCTATTTCTAAGTTCTGCATTTAATCTTTAATATTTAAAGATTGTGTTTTTATTCGATCAACCCTGTCCGGCGAGCTGCGTTGTCTTCTGACAACTCTGGTTTTAGTACCTTTCACATGTCGAAAACTGCTGGATGAGTTAACAAACAGTAAAAGCCATGATCAGATGCTGAATTTACAGTGTTTTCTAAGTGCATATTTGGATACCTTAATTCCTTACTCTACTTCTAAAATTTAAGCAAATCCATTTTGAGGTGTCTAAAACTGCTGGATGAATGCCAAACAGTGTAGACCTTCATCAGACATTCTGCCACAGCTGATCTGGGTCTACACTATTTGCCATTAGGCCTCTCCAAACACTTGAAGCTTAGTACTCTAGGTAAAACTTTAAGCAGGCCTTGGTGGCACAGTTGGATGCGCGTCCGACTGGTGATCAGAAGGTTGCTGGTTTGACCGCCGGGTCGGTTACATTCTTTTAAGGAGATTTGATCATGAAATATTTTCTACTGCTTTCCCTTACGCTGACTCGAGAAGGGCAGTTGTTAGTTTCTGGCAAAAGAATGTGCATAATACTGGTTAAGCGCTTAGAGGACTAAGTCTGCCCAGTCAAAGTGTAGATGGGTAAATGACCATGCTAAACATGACCCCACTGGGTTGGCAGGGCCGTAAAATCTCAACACAAACAAACAAAACTTTTCAGCATACATTTTGGAATATTTTTCTTATTTTTCCCAGAAAACAGGATTTGACATTTTATGCAAATTGTCTCCTCAGGAGATAATTTGCATGACATGTCAAATCTTGTTTGATCCTAAGGAGACAATTTGCATGAAATGTCAAATCCTGTTTTCTGGGAAAGGAGACAACTTGCATGAAATGTCATATCCTGTTTTCTGGAAAAATTAAGAAAAAATATTGTCAATTTGTCTTCTGCTGAGTTTTGTCCAGAGTGGTAAAGGTTGAATATGGTATTAAAGAATGATAAAATATGTTTTCAGATGGATGCAGCAAAGAAACATCAGCTGCAGGCAGCGAGACAAGAGGCATGGGAACGAGAGATCAAGATGCAAACTCAGCCCCTCAAAATGATTGCTGTTGGCTGTGTATGGGAAGGGGAGACAACTGCTATTGCTGCAAAACAGCTGGAGAAACTTCTGTCCTATAAGGTGAGAGCAGTTTTGTCACATGATGATAGAGCATTTTAGCATGGGCATCTGTGTTGATGTGGCAGTTTTGTTAAAATTCTACACACAGATGTTTTTGGAATGGTTTTTCAAAAAATCCATCCTTTAAAATAGCAATGTCCGGGCGGGCGGTCGGGCGTTGTCCCAGGTTAACCTTTTCAAAGTTATATGTTACCTTTATAACTTCTTCAGTGGATTGCTTTCATATTTGGTAGGGATGAAGAGGAGGACCAGTAGGTGTTTCCCATGCAAGAGAGACAACTCTCACTTCCTTTATTATCGCACCTGCTTGTAGCAGGGTGCGATATAGGCGTCCGATTGTCCTTCCGTCCGTCCGTCAGTCCGTCCGTCCGTCCGTCTGTCAACATTTATGTCGACGTTCGACATTTATGTCAAAGTTAGTATTCTAATCAACTACAAGACTAAACAACCATCAAACCTTGCATGAAACATCTCCCTGACCTCCTGACTTTGCGACACAGGCGTCTGCTTTTCCGTATGTCTGTCCATTCGTCCGTCCGTCTGTCTGTCAACATTTATGTCGAAGTTCGACATTTATGTCAAAGTTAGTATTTTAATCAACTACAAGACTAAACAACCATCAAACCTTGCATGAAACATCTCCCTGACCTCCTGACTTTGCGACATAGGTGCCCACTTTTCCATTCGTCTGTCTGTTCGTCCGTCCGTCTGTTAACAGTTCTGTTATGTCGAAGTTCGACATTTATGTCAAAGTTCGTATTCTAATCAACTACAAAACTAAACAACCATCAAACCTTTTATGAAACATCTCCCTGACCTCCCGACTTTGCGACATAGGTGCCCGCTTTTCCATTCGTCTGTCTGTTCATCCGTCCGTCTGTCTGTTAACAGTTCTGTTATGTCGAAGTTCGACATTTACGTCGAAGTTAGTATTCTAATCAACTACAATTCTACAATAACCATCATACCTTGCATGACACATCTCCCTGACCTCCTGACTTGGCAGGTATGTTGACCCAGTGACCTTGACCTATATTTTGCGCTCCATTGACTTTGACACAATTTACGTTGACGTTCCAGATCTTCTCAACTATAAGTCGTACAACTACCAAACCTTGCATAGTGCTTCTCCTAGATGTACTGACTTGGCATATACTTTGACCCAGTGACCTTGACCTATATTTTGCGCTCCAGTGACTTTGATATATTTTGCGTCGACGTTCGATATCTCTTCGACTACAAGGCTTACAACCATCAAACCTTGCAAAGTGCTTCTTCTCAATGTACTGACTTGGCAGATACCTTGACCTGGTGACCTTGACCTATATTTTGGCTGCAGTGACTGACATAATTTACGTCAATGTTCCAGATCTCCTCAAGTGTAAGACCTCTAGCCACCAAACCTTGCATAGTGCTTCTCCTAGATGTACTGACTCGGCAGGTATCTTGACCCGGTGACCTTGACCTATATTTTGCGCTCCAGTGCCTTTTACACATTTTACGTCAACGTTCAATATCTCCTCAACTGTAAGGCCTACAACCATCAAACCTTGCATAGTGCTTCTCCTCAATGTACGGACTCCGCAGGTACCTTCACTGGGTGACCTTGACCTATATTTCGCGCTCCATTAACTTTAACACCTTTTACGTCAGCCTTCCATATGTCCTCAACTGTAAGGCCTTCAACCACCAAACCTTATATAGCACTTCTTCTCGATGTACTGACTCGGCAGGTACCTTGACCTGGTGACCTTGACCTATATTGTGCACTCCAGTGACTGACACATTTTATGTTGATGTTCGGTATCTCCTCAAATATAAGACCTACAACCACTAAACCTTGCATAGTGCTTCACCTCATTGCACTGGCTTGGCAGGTACCTTGACCCGGTGACCTTGACCTATATTTGACACATTTTACGTTAATGTTTGATAACTCCTCAACTATAAGGCCTACAACCACCATACCCTGCATTGTGCTTCTCCTTGATGTACTGAATTAGCAGGTACCTTGACCCGTGACCTTGACCTATATTTCATGCTCCAGTGACTTTTACACATTTTACGTCAACGTTCCATTATCATTGGGCTGTATGATACGAAAAGTCAGTGCTGAAGATATAGCCATTAGAGGGAATGGGACTGGCCTGGAATATATGTGCCCCACTAGGCACTTTGTCTACATTTTTTTCAACCCAGTTTTCCAAGTAAGCACTGCTAAGAATGAAATAAACTTATTTAATAACCACGTTCTGATTGTGGCTCCTGTGACTTTTGCTCCAGCAGGTGCGATGATGCCTTCCGCGGAATTCTTATTTAAAAAAACCCGTCCATAATGCCGTTAGGCATTTTTCTTGTTTTAAACCCTTACAGAATTGGAAAGGAGATGGCGTGCTTTTCAGTGGTAACATTCTGGGGCAGAATGTAAATCTTTTATTGCATGCTGTCTTTAGATCATGAGGTCCTGGGTTTGAATCCTGTTGGAGGCGAAATTCAGCTCATGACTGTATGGTGCTTTTTGGCACAGAGCCTTTCATTATTACCCTTCCATCATCTGATAACGAAAATAATGTTGAAAGGGATGTAAAACACCAAATCATCATCATTAACCCTTGTCATGCTGAATAAATTAAGATGCCACGCCCATTTCTAATAGTCAGCCAGTCAGATTACTTGATCCAGGTTATTGATATAAATTCACATAACTGAATAACAAACGGTGCAGATCCAGATCATTTGGCTTCTTCAGAAGCCAACTGATCTGGATCTACACTGTTACAAAGGCAGGGTATATCCGGGTTCAGCAGGACATGGGTTAATTGCTTGCTTCAGTAGAACCTGAGAGGACTTGTTAAGGAGGAGCAATTGGTTGGTGCTAATTAACTAAATAAGGCAATCATGATAAGAATGACCTGTAAGGATGTGTAATATTATTGACTGCAGTATCAGCAGGTGAGTGCTAAATGTATAGCTAGAAAAGCTGCTCACTTCAAACTACAGTCATATTTCAAACACGAACACCTTTGGACCATGAAAATTTGTTGGAGATATGGGTAGTTCGAGCCACTAAGGATTAATCATGGCGCCAGGTCAGGAAGCAACTGGTGATGATTTAGGGAAATCATTTCGATCTTCTATGAGGCAATTCTAATGGGTACACACAAATGCAATTTCTCTAAATATTTGTTTTCTTAAGCTATCAGAAGAATTGCGCAGGGACTCAAAAAATGAGTTTGAAAGGGCATGGTAAATGAGTCATCTGTGTTCGAGCCATCGATACTTAACTGTATGTGCTGAGATTTATACAGGTCAGAGTTAATACTGCCAGCATCTGTATCCTGCAGCAGTGGTATGTGATGTGTATTAACCCTAGTCCTGCTGAACCTGATGTCCTGCCTTTGCAGACTGAAGATCCAGATCATTTGACTTCTGAAGAAGCCAACTGATCTGGATCTGCTTTGTTTGCCATTAAGTATGTGAATTTATATCAACAATCTGGATCAAGTAATCTGATTGGCTGAAAATTAGAAATGGGTGTTGCATCTTAATTTATTTAGCATGACAAGGGTTAAGTGGACCAATGAGCAGTCAACCTTAGCAATAAAATCTATAAAGGTTGCCGTTGTAAACGTTTCAGGATGATTTCACTTTCTTTCAACCTTAGCAGAAGTGGAATACTCCACTGAGTCATCATGGCAGTCTTTAAAATTCGAGAAGTACCGTTTTGTTTCTCCTCTTTAAAAAAGGTGGGGCTCTGTAGCACAGTTTGTACCGTGTCTGACTGTAGATCCAGCGGTCACAAGTTTTGAATCCCAGCACAGCAACATAACTTTTGTTGAGATTTTGAGATTAATCATGAAATAATTTCTGTGGTCATTCTCCACCCTCACACTGATTCAAGAGGGGCTGTTGTCAGTTAGTGGCAAAAGTATGTGCAGGCAGTATAAGTTAACTGCTTAGAGTACTAAACCTTTCCTGGAAAAATGTCAGTACTATAATAACCCTAAATATTGGGACAGACAGGCCTGAGCAAATGGTGTAGACCCAGATCAGATGCCACAATATGTGGCATCTGATCAGGGTCTACACTGTTTGTCACTCATCCAGCTATTTTTACACACACTGAGAGGTTGTCAGATGGAGTTGTTCAAATTTTAGGTGAAATAAAATAAAGAGTTAAGCTATCCCAATATTTAGGGTATACACGGTAGGTTAACTGACTTGTTTGACACGACATTGACAGTGTTGACTCTGCTATGGAACTCCAAATCAAATCACTCTTCCAATATGTTACAGGCTGTTTGCATGAGTGCTGATCCAATACCTACGTACTACTCGAGATCTGAGGGAGACAACTCGACATCCCAGTCAGACAAAACTGACAGCAAGCTAGCCACACCTCGACCAAGCTTGAAGAAATCTGTTCCTGAGGAAGGTATGTTACTTAAATGCTTATTATTTTTCAGTATGTCGTCTGCTGAAAATTTTACCTAGGTAAAATTTTCAGCAGACGACATACTGAAATATAATAAGTTATTTTTCCCAGAAAACAGAATTTGAAATATCAAATCTTATTTTATGAGAAAAATTGGAAGAATATCAGCAATTTGTCATCTGCAGAATTATTTGTCATCTGCAGAATTAGCCAAGAGTGGTAAAGGTTTAAGTATTATGAAAAATGCACCATACTTTCGCTAAGTATTTGGACAGACAGGCCTGAGCAGACTGTAGTCCCAGATCAGATGCCACGTAATGTGGCATCTCATCAGGGTTTGCACTGTTTGCCACTCATACAGCACATTTTAGACACGTACGCCTGTAGTTAAATGGATTTGTTCGAGTTTTAGGACAGGTATAGTAAAGAGGTCTAAATACTTATATAGCTATAGATAAGGTGCTTTTTATGCCCCCACCATTTTCAATGGTGGAGGCATGTAGTATCACCGCTGTCCGTACGTACCTACACCCCCTCAATAACTATGAAAAATGGTTTCCATTGGATATCTCTAGAAAAGATTAGTGATTGGGATTCATATTTTGTAAACAGGTGTATATAATCATAAAACAAAGGTCAGGTTTGAGTTAGGGCCCTTTTTCAACTTCATTTTTTGCAAAATGCTCATTGCTGTGTGAGGATGGCCCCATGGCGGGGGCATCTATGTCGTAGTAACACATTCCTAGTTTTCAACCAAAAAGTGTAGATATGTTTCTTATTACTCCACAAAAACATACATTGTGGGTACTCATTAGAAGTGCCTTGGTGAGGACCCACAACATATGTTTTTATGGAGAAATAAGAAAAATATTTACATGATACTGCCGGTTATCTAGAGCTATGTACTTACGCCAAATTTGGTGCATGACTGCAAGCTCATTTTAAGGAAAAGTGCCTTACACCATTTCCAATCATTGGTCCTTGTCCTGCTGAACCATGGATATGCTTTGCCTTTGCAAACAGTGTAGATCCAGATCACTTGGCTTCTGAAGAAGCCGACTGATCTGGATCTGCACTGTTTATCATTCAATACTGTATGTAAGTTTGTATCAACAACCTGTATCAAATAATCTGATTAGCTGCCATCGAGAAGTGGGTGTGGCAGAAGTGGGCGTGGCATCTTAATTTATTCAGCAGGGCAAGGATTACGGTTTGGTCTAGCATGCCTGGTGAGGCTACTTACTCTTCTCTCATTGGACTTTGCAAAAGGATATGACTGAGAAAAGGCCGTTTATGCTTTAATCAAGCAGTGATGCAAAATTTGTTACTTCCCTTTGCTTTACGTGTGAGGGATGACAATAAATTTAGGTCCCATTATTATTTCTATTTGAATTTTTAGAAATACAGACAACAGGGAAAAGGCGTAGATCAGAGTGCATAGATGTACAGGCTGAGCCGGGCCTTTTCCCTGTCATCTGTATTTCTAAAAATTCAAACAGAAGATATAATAATGGGACCGAAATTTATTGTCATCCCTCACATAAAACAAAGGGAAGTAACAAATTTTGCAGTGGAAGGCAATTAATTGTTTTAAACAAAGATTTTAGCGTTCACTTTTAAGAGTGTTTACCTTATCTGAAGTAGCTGAAATATCTGCATGGCTTGATGTGACTTAGAATCACGAGGTTCCAGTTCAGATTCTGCTAGAGGTTGAAATTTAGCTCAAGACTATAGCGCTTAATTACACAGAGCATTTCATTATCTTCCCTGTTTTATCTCTGATGTGACTTAAATGATGTTGAAAGAGAATGTAAAATACCAAGGCCCAGTTGTTCAAAGCATCGTTAGCTTAACGAGCTTGTTAAGGGTCATTACATTAACTGTTTTAGCAGATTCAATGTACACTATTCTGATATTTTTTGCTGAAAAAATGTGAGTAGCTTTTGCACATTTTTTCAGCAAAAAATTGCAGCATATTTGCGTATCACTCTATGTAAATTTTAACGAATCGTTAACTAAAGATGTCGTTAGCTTTGAACAACTGGGCCCTAATCGTCATCTACAGCATCTGACTTTGACCTTTGATTCTCACATGACATAATTACCCTTTTCAAGTGGGTCAGACCATGTTTTTTCTGCAGACATTAAGGGGAATGGATACACCTTCATGAGAAATAACTCTGACATATAAATATGTCTCAGGAGGGCGGGGTTAAAGGGGGTGGGTTAGCCATAAAGGGAAGAATTTACTCCACAACCCCAACTCAATGAGAAGAGAGGCTGGAAACAAATTTAAATTGTTAAATTTAACCCATTTGTGCCTAGCGTTCCATAAATGGGACATCGGCAAACAGTGTTGACCCAGATCAGACACTGCATTCTGCAGCGTCTGATCTGGGTTTACACTGTTTGCATTAAGTTCAGATATTTCTACAAAACATGGCAATAATAAAAACTTAACCGACACCCCTTATATAGGAAATGAACCTGTCCAAAGAGTTAAAGTAGAAGAATCCACTCGGCATAAATGGGTTAAAAGTAGACCCTGTTTGCAAATGAATTCAAGAATTATAGAACCAAAGTCCTATCTGCAAAAGTTGTCTCCGTTTGAAAAATGGGGGTTTATCTATTTTACCATAGGGTACAGCCAGTATTTGGCCTTGGTACGTAGGATTGCACTATCATGACCCCAACTTTGAAGAAGTTGGAGGGTCTTCTTGTTTTGGAAAATGCATCCATTTGTCAAGATTTTCTTGTAATTAAGATATCTTGATAGCTTATTGAGCTAGAGCTTTGAAACCTTCAAAATGGTGAGTGTATTGGGGCTAAGGACTAGATCACCTTTGAAAAAAAAAAATCAGATTTTGAGAATGTTATGCCCCTTTCCAACTTTGGCATTTTGTAAGGACAAGCATATACTTGGGGGCATAGTGTTCTACAAACATTTCTTTTTTTACAACCAAAGTCTCTGGCCAGTCTGCAGATGGGCAGGCTGATCTGGGCTTTGTTTGAGAATGGAATGTTATTATTTAATGTCTCAGGGGATGTAAAGTATACAGTAAGTTTCTGTCTCCCTTCTGACAAATGGTCTGCTCTAAATGGAAAGACTGGACTTGATGTGCAGGAAGGTAAGCAGGAAGTCACAAATCTTGTCTCTCTTGGTAATCATCGCAGAAAATCTTAACCCTTGTCCTGTTGAACCCTGATATACCCTGCCTTTGCAAACAGTGTAGATCCAGATCAGTTGGCTTCTGAAGAAGCCAACTGATCTGAATCTGCACTGTTTGCCATTAAGTATGTGAATTTATAGTAACAATCTGGATCAAGCAATCTGATTGACTGAAAATTAGAAGTGGTCGTGGCATCTTAATTTTTTTAGCATGACAAGGGTTAAACTAAAGTCCCCTTAAAATTTAATTGATCTATTTTTAAAATTTCTTTTCATGTACAACACTGTCTTACATTTCAGCCATGCCGGATCTAATCAAGCTTCTTCATGGTAATCCAAGTGGCATCAAGAAGCTGATTAAGGAATTCAGAATGTTTTGGAAGTTGAAGACCGCCCCAGAAGATTCAAAAACTGTACCTTCAGAGGATAACAATATCACAGCTTCGGCTTCTAATACAGAATCCCAAATTCAGGATGACATTAAACAGATTGTACCTGTCCCAGATGAAACTGGCATGGAAGTGGATGAAAATACTGAAGTGCCAAACACTCCGCCAAACGATAAAACGGAAACTGATACAAATAAAACAGATTCTCAGGCAGGATTTTCCATCTCAATTAGGCAACTTGAGTTAAAGATACCAGCTGTAGCTGTGAGAGAGAAACGCTCTGATGTTAAGATAACTTGCTGGTATGTTAAAGATGAAGTTTTGAAACAGTACGGCATGGAAGATATTAAGCTTCCAAACACATGGGAATATGTCCATGTTAAAGCTCCACTTTGGGCCTCGGCTAATAAAGCAACGCCAAAGACAGATGAGACAACTGCAAACAAAAGTGCTCCGTCAAGTGGGAGAGCTACTCCTACAATTCCCAATATCATGCAGTTTGCCCAGACAATGTCGCCAGCACAGATTCAAGCCCAGGGAGTGTTGGGTAGCCCAAGTACCTCAAAGGCTAGCATCAAAATTGCTGAAACTGAAGTAACTGAAATAAAAACAGAGAACCCAATAGAAGAAAAACCATCACTACCTAAAGATCAAATATCGATCAAGAACTTTTTCAAACTTGCTACAAATGGTCCTAAACCTACTGCAATCAAAGTGGATGACAGTAATAAAACGGATGAAAGCAATAGAAAAGATGGGGTTATGGAAACTGGATTAAGTACTAACAAGGCTGAAAAAGTTGAAGAATTAGAAAGTCAGAGTATGAATATAAAAGCAATCAAAACAAGCCCAAAAGAAGATACAATAAAAAATGATACACTGCGAGTCAAACCATTGAAAAGAAATAGTTCAGGTATGGTTGAAAATACTGCCACATCAGCTGAAAAAATGTTGAAAGTAGACCTTCCTGCAGATAGCAAAAGTAAAACCGAAAATAATCGTACAGTTGAACCCATGGACCAGGATGTCATAGTACTTGACTAAATTGAATCATTTTTGAAGACACTTGTAGTCATTTGTGTAGACATTTGTAGTCGGGGACATACAAAGTGACAGTTTCATAGGTCTAGATAAGGGAGGGTATCCGGTAAATATTTTTCTTAATTCTCCGCAAAAACATGTTGTGGGTACTCAATAGAAGCGCCTCGTCGAGGCGCTTCTAATGAGTACCCATGACATATGTTTTTGTGGAGAAATAAGAAAAAATCAATACTTTTGGATTGAAAAAAAGTGCCTTAACTAGTGCTATGAAAGTGTAGAAAATTGCTACCAGTAAAATTACCAGAAGCAAGATACTGGATTAAAATGAAATGTGTTCAAGATATTTATGAAACAAATGTAAACTAAGTAATATAAATTAATTTATAATATGAATTAATGTTAATCAATGATTTAATTTTAGTGATAAAAGTGAAGCTGCAAGTAACAGTCAGATCTGCACTTGGAATTCTCTCATTGGCCACATCATGTTTAACCATTACCACTCCCTGGTCTAATTTAGCAGACGACAAATTAGTGATATGTATTTTTATTTTTTTTCCAGAAAACAGGATTAGTTATTTCATGCAAATTGTCTCTATTGGAGACAATTTGAATGAGATGTCGAGTTCTCTATTGTAGAAAATTGGCATGAGATGTTGAGTCCTGTTTTCTAGGAAAAATAAGAAATGTATTTTAAAATGTTGTCTACTGAAAATTTAAACAGAGTGCTAAGCGTGAAACCTAGCTTGTCCTGTGTGGTAACTGGTCAGAACTTTCATGTTGCAACTGTTCTGTTTTCCTGAGGCAATTATGCCTAGTATTCCATAAAGAAGACATTGGCAAACAATGTAGATCCAGCTCAGACACTGCAGAAGAATGCATCTGAGTGAGGGTCTGCTCTATTTCCCTTTAACTCATTTTAGTCTAGGGTGTGGGGGTGTGGTTGGGTGATGCGAAGGTGTGGTGTATCTTGCATCACTGGGGCATCCAAATGATATTGGCTTACATTGGGCAAAGCCTGCTATCCTTGTAGCAGGTAAGGGTAGAGGGGGAATGTTTTTATTTCTTCTGTTTCATCACTTTCATTCATCTCATGCCGTCCTCTTTCTTCCCTATCCCCCTCTTTCATCTCCTTTACTATCTCTTCTATCTCATTTCTCCCTTTTTCTCGGAGACGACACAAAATAACCCACAAGGGTTGACACGTCATTAAAAAAAAGACAATCTGTGCTGTTGCCGTTCAGAAGAGTTTATATGGAGGTACCAGGGCAGGTCACATTGCAATCTGATAGAGGCCTCTCTTTATGCCCTCGCCATTTGAAGAATGGTGGAAGGGGCATATAGTGTCATATAGTGTTACCCCTCTCCGTGTCCGTCCAAGATGGCATTAGCAATTTGCATTTAAGTTTTAAAGGTGTCAGCAATTAGCTTTCACGGGGAGGGCGGGGGCTGGAGGGCATCCTTCGGACACATTTCTAGTTAATATATTCTACAGCAATAAGCCAGCCTCGATGGCTCAGTTGGATGCACATCCAACTGGAGACCAATAGGTCGCGGATTTGATCCCTGCCGCGGTTGGCAGTATTCTTTGTGGAGATTGATCATGAAATATTTTCTACGGTCATTCTCTCCCTTCCGCTGATTCAAGAAAGGCAGTTGTCAGTTTCTGGCAAAAGAATGTGCACAGTACTGGTTAACCACTTAGAGGACTAAGCCTGCCCAGTAAATGTGTGGTTAGGTAAATTGACCGCACATGACATAACCCCATTGGGTTGACTGGGCCGTAAAACCTCAACACAAAACAAAAATCTACAGCAATAAATTTAAGCAGACAACGGAGACCTTGATTGGATTGTGCAGGCTGGTTTGGACTTCCTTGGTGTATATATGCCATGTGAGCATTTTTCTAATGCTGCGACTAAAATATTCATTTGACACTTCTGCATGTCTGGAGTCCTATGTTATTCTTATTTGTACTTGATTGTAGTGTAATTGCCCTTAGTATTCATACTAAGGCTGGCACAATTAATCGGATAATCGATTAATTGATCGATAAATTCCACAAAAACGATTATCATTACAGATTTGCTAATAATGGCTCATTTGATTTCTGTGTCTCGTTACTTTACTGTATTTACCCTTAGTATTCAGACAATCTGAAATTTGAACAAGTACAATTTACTACCCAATGTTTTGTCGAAAACAAGCTGGATGGGTGGCAAACAGTGTAGACCCTGATGAGACGTCTCATCTGGGTCTACACTGTTTGCTCAGGCCTGTCTGACCAAATGCATACAGTAAAGTAGAACATATGGTAAGAGTTATGCTCAGACAGGTAAAATTATGACCAAATTGTGAGTGATTGCTAATCGATTATGGATCACAATGACAGGACTGATAATCGATTATGTTTTCAGTGGCAACATTCTTTCATGGAGATTGATCATGAAATATTTTCTACGGTCATTCTCTCCCTTCCGCTGATTCAAGAAGGGCAGTTGTCAGTTTCTGGCGAAAGAATGTGCACAATACTGGTTAACCGCTTAGAGGACTAAGCCTGCCCAGTAAACGTGTGGTTAGGTAAACTGACTGCGCTCGACATGACCCCATTGGGTTGACTGGGCCGTAAAACCTCAACACAAACAATTATGTTTTCAGTCTGATTAGCCAGCCTTAATTCACTCCATTATACTACCTCTTGATGTGTAAAAATTGCTGGATGCATGGCAAACAGTGTAAACTCTTCTCAAATACTGCCTTCTTGAGCATCTTATCTGAATCTCCAATGTTTGGTCAGGCCTGTCTATCTGAATACTGAGAGTAAATATGGTAAGTGTATCCAATTATATATAGTTGACTCTTGTTATCTCGAACTCGCTCATCTCAAATAACCATTTATCTTGAAGTGAAATTCTGGATCCTGTTTTGACATGGAAATCTAAGAACAGGTAACAAAATATTGTGGAAAAGAGGAGAAATTGCTCCTGCTCTTTTCCACAATATTTTCAATATGTCTCTAACTTCAGGAGTGAAATTACATATTCATTTGATAAATGTGGTTGTTCAATTTATTGTTTTCCTCGCTTCTGCAACTCTGATATTTCGAGGTACGGATATCTCGAAGTGTTTCAGAGTCTTTTGGAATTCGAGATAACGAGAGTCGACTGTATATATAAATAATGAATTTAAGATTGTATGATTGGCTAAATTAAGTATATAATCTTTGTGTTCACAACATCGAGAAACATGCACTTGGAGAGTTATAAAGACATTTCTCATTCCTGAATACATAGGTCTAGATAAGGGTGGGTATCAGGTAAATATTTTATCTTATTTCTCCATGAAAACATGTTATGTGTACTCATTAGAAATAAGAAGCTTTTGAATCTCTTTTTAGAATACTTTTGGATTTGAAAAAGCATCTTATCAAGAGCTATGCGAATAACAATCAGTCCACTATTAGTTTCCTGATAGTTTGTCTAATCATTTTCATCTATCAAGAAAAAGTTATACATAGTTCCAGTTTTTTTGTTGTTTTTTTTTTTCAAACAAAATATACAATTTTTATCTTATTTTTCAATGAAAACTTATGTTGTGGGTATTCATTAGAAGTGCCTGTGTAAGGTGCCTCTAATGAGTGCCCACAACATATATTTTCATCCAGAATCCAGAAACGCATCTATTAAAGCTTTGTCTTGTTAACAATTTTCTCCTTGAAAACAAAAGTTGGAGTACTTAACCCTTGTCATGCTGAATAAATTAAGATGGCATCTCCATCATGCCATGCCCACTTCCAATTTTCAGCCAGTCAGATTACTTGATCCAGGTTGTTGATACAAATTCACATACTGAATGACAAACAGTACAGATTTAGATCAGTTGACTCTGGATCTACACTGTTTGCAAAGGCAGGGTATGTCCGGGTTCAGCAGGACAAGGGTTAATGGATCCTCCTTTTGAGTCCATTTTGATAAGGGAAATTAGAAAACTATTTTAATACTGAAGTGGTCTTGGCCTTCATTGGTCACCAATATAATTGAGCCATACCATATGAAACAGTGACTCCACGATATATGCAGACAGTGAAGGCCAACATCAACCCACAAATCTACAGTCCATCATGAAAACATACCTATAAAATTTTGACCCCCTTAAACCCCACTTTTATATAGTAAAACAGGGGTTTACAAGGGTATACAATATTTTTCTTACTTCTGCTCAAAAACATAGATTGTGGGTACTCGTTAGAACTGCCCCGCCGAGGCGGTTCTAACAAGTACCCACAATCTATGTTTTGAGCAGAAATATGAAAAAAATATCAGAAATTTTGTCTGAAAACTTTCAGTTTTTGGTGGTGAAATTTTCAATATATTTGAATAGGTTTTCGTAATGTCATCTTTGAATACTGCAGACAATATTGACAAACATCAGACTTAGATAGATTTACAGACAGATCTGGGCCTTCCCTGTTCATGTATAATACCGATAATAACATAGCTCTTGATAAGTTGCTTTTTTCAATCCAATTTTTTTTTATTTCTCCTCGAAAACATATATTGTGGGTACTCATTAGAATGTTTTCATGGAGAATTTAGAAAAATATTTACCTGATACCCAGTCTTATCTAGACCTATGAATAATATTGAAAGAAAATGATATAAAATGATAACACAGGTACTGACCAAAGTATTGATATTTTTTTTGTTCTCCATGAAAACATCTTGTGGATGCTCATTAGAAGTGCAAGGTTCTTTTAACGATACACATGACATTTTTTTTTTTTGTGGAAAAAGAAGAAAAAAATATTTAACCTATACCCTGCTGGTCTCCAAAGCGCATTCCGTTGCCCATCTGACTGCAGATCCAGTGCTGGCAAGTTCAAATCCTAGCTCAGACAGCCTCATAATGTTTGTGGATATTGATCATGAAATAGTTTCTAAAGTCATTCTCCCCCCTTCAACTGATTCAAGAAGGGCAGCAGTTGGTAACTGGCGAAACTGTGCACAAAGTACTGGTTAACTGCTTAGAGACTAAGTCTGCCCAGGAAAAAGTGTGAATAGGTTAACTGACCGGCTTGACATGACCTTAACTATGTTCAACTTCTTTATACAATGTATAGTGAACACTAAGGGATCAAACATGGTTTTTCATGCATTAACATTCGCCAGGTCCCGTTGGAGGTGTTGAAAACCGAGGCCCGCGGTTTTCAACACCTCCCAAGGGACCTGGCGAATGTTAATGCATTGAAAAAACATGTTCGATCGCTATTATTGCATAAAAACTGAAACCATTTGCTACATTACGCGTTATTTCTTGCACTATTTTGTTTCGTCTTTTCACTGATGTCTCGCAAACGCAATTTCCATGGACTATGCTCGTTCTAGGGCCGGACACTATACATCTCGTGACGGCAGCAATTCTGTGGCCCCTGTATATGCATATTGAAAGTTGCGTAGCTGTGCATTAACAGCGCATGAATTGCCTTGTTAATACACGGCTTTTCGCTGGTTAATGCACGGCTATTAATAACGTGCGGCACTGCTTTTTATGCAATAATGGGATTTGGGAGGCTCCGAAATGATGATGCAGTAAAACCAGCATCACTGGTAGATTCTTCCACCACAGATTTGGAGGTGTTCATCAATGACCATTCAGCTGTTTACAATTTGATGTCACTGCTGCAGCAGACTGTTGTATATGAGCCAGCGCATGACAACACCTACAATAAAACCTGTGTGACCAGCAAAGACACAAATCAGCCTGTACATCCACCAAGTATGGCAAGGATTCTCCTTTATCCTTTCTGGATAGCTTAGAAGCTATGGAAGACATGAGATCAGCAAAGACCGATCAGACTGCGTGGATGTGCAAGCTGATCTGATTCTTAGCTGGACGCACAAGTCTTATTGTAGGTTTTGTCGTTCACTGGCTCATATATTTTCCTCTGTTAAAATTTTACCCAAACAGAGGGCTCCAGATAAGAATTTTTTCTGCAAACATATTTGGTTAGTTTCATAGTTGTTAGTTTTTTTTCTGGATGAAATTGGCATACAGGATGACAAATTCTTTGGGACAAATACAGAAAACTCATATCAGTTTGTATTTTGTAGTATCTGCTTAGTCTTATAAGTGTTATTATGCCCCCGCCTATTCGAAGAATAGCGGAAGGGCATTAAGTGTTACCCCTGTCAGTCCCGTACCTACATCCGTCCCAATTCATGTCCGGGCCATAACTCCTAAACCATATGGAATATATTTATGAAACTTTACAGCTGAATGCATGACATTGAGACGATGTGTCGTGAAAAAGGAAGACAACTCTTGCATGTTTGGTTTTTGAATTATCTGCCCTTGACTTAGTTCCATATAGTAAACAGTAAACCGAATCCGGGCCATAACTACTTAACCATATGGAATATATTTATGAAACTTTACAGATGCATGCATGACATTGAGACGATGTGTCTTGAAAAAAGGAAGACAACTCTTGTTTGTTTGGTTTTTGAATTATCTGCCCTTGACTTAGTTCCATATAGTAATTCGTGTGTGGGCCATAACTCCTAAACCATATGGAATATATGAAAATTTACAGATACATACATGACATTGAGGCGATGTGTAATGAACATGGAAGACAACTCTTGCTTATTTGGTTTATGAATTATCTGCCCTTGATTAAGTTCCATATAGTAAACCGTGTGTGGACCATAACTCCTAAACTGTACGGAATATATTTATGAAAATTTACAGATGCATGCATGACATTGAGGCGATGTGTAATGAAAATGGAAGACAACTCTTGCTTATTTGGTTTATGAATTATCTTTTCAACTTAATTTTTTTGCAAAATGCCTGCATGTGGATGAGGATGGCCCTGGGTGGGGGCATCCGTGTCATCTTGACAACTTTCTGGTTTTTGTTGGCTATACAATAGTGATATCAACTGATTAGAGAGTGGGGCAACATGTGGACAGGTACCTAATTATTTTGAATATTTACACTCATATGACCTGTGTGAGAGACTATTCAGTTTGAATTCCTGCAGATTTTCCAAAGATTTCTATCTATTTATTCAATTAATATTATTTTTATTTGAAGTTTTTGGGTTCTTGTAAAGTCTTTATCCCAATCTACAGAAAAAAAGTTGATATTATGATTAAGAAATTATTATTTTCCTTTCATTTTTTATTGATAAATCTGTTGTCAGCAACATGTTGAAAACAGTCACTACTTTAAAACAAGCTCAGTCTGCATCATTTTATAGAACAGGTTTGGGTTTAATGCAATGTGATTATAGTGCTCTGCTCAAAGGCAGTTCTTTTGAGGCTTCTCTGTATAATTTGTCTTTTGTGCTTACTCATGTCTTATTCCTTATTTCTACTTTTTTGTTGGTGCCTTGGGAAGATTCGTTTATAATTGTGGCATTCCCAAAGTACACCAAAACCTCTTTATAACAATATTGATGGGATCCAAAGCAAAAACTGTTAGCTAAACAACCATGTTGTATTCAAACAAAATTGTATAGATTATATTTTATATTATATTTATGTTTAACTTATATAAAACTGTATAGATCTTTTCTCTGGGAGACGACGCAAAATGACCCACAAGGGTTGATGTGTCGTTAAACCCAATACAACCAACAGAGTTTAAAGAAAAATGAAAGTAAATGGTAATTTTTTCTATATATTCTATACATTTTTGTTTGGATACACATGTATAGATTATATAGAAAAATGACCAAAAAATGCTCATTTTTCTATATAATCTATACATTTTTGTTTAAATTACATAAAACTATAGATTATAAAAAAAAAAATGAAAATAAATGGTCATTTTTTTTTCTATATATTCTACACATTTTTGTTTAGATTATATAAAAACTGTATTGAGTTTAAAGAAAAATGTAAATAAATTGTCATTTTTTTCTATATATTCTATACATCTTTGTTTGTATACAATGTATAGATTATATAGAAAAATGACCAAAAATGGTCATTTTTCTATATAATATAAACATTTTTGTTTAAATTATATAAAACTATACATTATAAACAAAAATGAAAATAATGGTCATTTTCTATATATTCTATACATTTTTGTTTAGATACAATAGTTTTGGGTCCACCTTTAAATCTTCTTATATCCAAAATCCGTCTTATAAAGAGGTTTCAGTGTAATTGTTTTGCTGTTTTCTTTTCTCAGGGAGAATGGATACCCTTTACCCATTGGGGAGGCAACTTTGCCAAAATTGTTTTTGCCTTCCTTCTGAAAAAGGGTCTGCTTGATTGTTTCCTTTTATCCTAGACTCCTTTTCAAAAAGGGCTTGATGTGCAGGAAAGTAACAGGAAATCATAAAAGTTGTTTCCCTTGTAAAAAAAAAAAAAAAAAAAAAAAAATGATGAAAAATGTACCAAGTGTATCCGGACTCCTAAATAGTAACCCTTGTCATGCTGAATAAATATAGATGCCACACCCACTTTTAAATGTCAACCAATCAGATTACTTGATCTAGGTTGTTGATACAAATTCACATATTGAATGACAAACAGTGCAGATCCAGATCCAGTTGGCTTCTTCAGATGTCAACTGATCTGGATCTACACTGTTTGCAAAGGCAGGATATATCCGGGTTCAGCAGGACCAAGGTTAAAAGCAGTCTTTATTTGCTTCATTTATGTATCAACAATTTTTAAGATGTTTACTTTTCTTTTCATATTTAATAATTTTTACGAGGGTATGTTTTGTGTATATTTGTTGAAAGCAGTGAGTCTCAATTTCAGGGAAAAAAATCTGATATGAACAGTATATAGAACCATGTCTGTGCAGTGTGCCAGGGGTCTTCATATTCACCTGCAAAATACTGTAAAAAACAATTTGAGCCGTGTCTTGAGAAAAAGGTGTCTTTGGGGCATATGCAAACAGTAAAATTCCAGATCAGCCAGCCTGGCCTCACAATCTGATAGAAGTGTCGAGGTGGCAGAGTTGTTAACGCTCCTGTCTTCGGATCACAATACACTGGGTTCGAAACTTGATGGCAGAATTTTGCTCATGAATTACGGCACTTCATTGCCCAAAGCCTTTCATTATCACATTTCCCTTGTCTCAACATAACTTTAATAATGTCGAAAGGGACATAAAAACTAAATCATCACCATCATCACATCACAGTCTGATAATGGACATTGTTATTCCTCAATACTTTCTACAATAACCAATGATTCTGTAATTGAAACAATGAAAGTCCTGATCAGACCGTGCCATTGCGCAGGCTAATCTGCCTTTAGCTGTCGGCAATGCCTCAGACACATTTTCCCACGACACAGTTTATTTCTTTTTTTTTTCTGTTGACTCGGAAAACTTGTCGAGGAGGAGGATTTGATGATAATTATCACCCCGTACAACCTTGGGCATAACGATGATGAGGATCCTTATTTTCGCAAGTAACTAGTTTTTCGGAATCTTCTTAAAATAACTATGGTTTTATGAAAATCAGGATATTCATTTATGGCACAAAATTCAATAATATGTGGACTGTATTTTAAAAAAATCGAGCTTCTGAAACGCATGGGATATTCAGATAGTTGACAATACATGCTTATATTTAGTAACGCATACAGCTTGAGGATAGTCGATCGAAATATTTACAGTAACAAGAATGTGTATGGAGATTGCGTTTTTGGTGAAAGATAGTACGAAAATGGACATACTTTGTGCTAATAGTGATTTTTCAATGCACTGTGCTAACTTCCGTGATGTTGGCATAATCCGAGCAAATGATACAGTCGGAGCTATGTGCATATCACCATGTTGATGACGTAGGTTGTTGACCCTAATTATAATTTTCTCCAGCTCTCCATAAAAACTTGTGGGTATCCATTAAGAGCGCCTTGCTAAGGCACTCTAATAAGTACCCATAACCATAACTTGCATTTTTTGGATAACCAGAGAAAATAATCCAAAAATTAGAATAATCCAAAAATTATCATCATATACTTCTCTTAAACTCCTCTGCTGTATAAATTTACAAGATACAGTGCTCCCAACATTGGTTCATGAGGCCCCCGAGTTCAAATCCTGCTAGAGGCGAAATTCAGCTCATGACTGTATGGCACTTGCACAGAGCCTTTCATTATCGTCCTTCCATAGTCTTGATATGATTTAAATGTTGAAAGGGACGTAAAACACCAAACCATCATCATACAGGTAATTTTTTTATTACATCAGAAAAAATAAGGTATTATGCATACTTTTCTTTGTAGTTCAGAAGTGTTGCGGTTCTGTTTTTTTTTTTTTTTTTTTTTTTTTTTTTTGTTTAGTATACCCATATAATCAAGCCTGTTTAATCAGTTGTTCATGAACATGGGCCAGGCAGGGGTATACAGCAGGGTGGCCACACACTCTGGAAAACAGGGAAAACAGGGAAAATGGTGAAAAAAATTCCCTGCAGGGAAAAATCAGGGAATTTGAAATTTTGCTGAAAATCAGGGAAAAATCTGGGAATTTCAAAAAATCTTATCTTTGTAAGGTCAAAATATTCAAATTTTATAGCTGTTCAGATGTGGCTACTGGTGGTTTCTTTCTGCCATATGCTTAAAATACCTGCAGATCTAATCTTACTTAAAGGTGGAGTACTTGTTAGGTGGAGTACTTGTTTGCTGTATATTGTTTTTTCTTTTTCTCATTCCGAAGTGGACATTTTATTGCAAACCCAATGTCTGTCATTAAATTTTGATGCAAAAATATACATTGTGTATAAACTTGTCACTTGACAGCATTTGGATCAGTATATGACTTCTAAAAGTAGGTGCCATTGCGATAATATTAAGGTTTTTAATCAGGGAAAATCAAATCAGGGAAAAATCAGGGAATTTGATTGCTAAAAATGTGTGGCCACCCTGATACAGGCTTTTTTGATACATTTCTGTTACCGTTGCTTTGGAGGTATTGGGGATGACAGATACACTGCCGTAATTTATATAGTGCATGTGAAATTTTTATGTTACTGTTGTCGAAGTTTTTTTTTTTCTGAAAAGAAAATAAATTTCATATTAAACTTGGGTAAGACTGGTTTTTCCTTTTCTCCCATCAGAAAAATATGTTTGTGTTTCTCTTTATTCTGTGCTGCATTTCAAAGAAGCTTTGTTATTATCAACCCTTTAAACCCTGTAGACCAGTACTTATCGCACTGTGCACTTAGGTTTTTCAAAAATACTGGGAAAACTTGTAAAATATGCACCTATCTATCTATACTAAAGGTACACTTTAAATAAAAATCAGCAAAGGACTTGTCAAATGATGCCTATGCGATCTTTTTGCGCGTTTTCGCTCACCTGGGCGGAAGGCTGCAGGGGAGCTGATAGGATAATGATCCGTCCGTCAGCACCTTTGACCAGTTATATCTCCACTGACTGCAGGCAGATCTCAGTCATTTCTCATCTGTAGCATACCTCTGAAGGGGTATTGATGGCATAAGCGTTTCAGGAAAATCCAATAAAAACATTGGTTGCGTTGGCAACCACAAGGTTCCATAGACACAATAGGAAAATGTTTGTCTTCGCCATAACTACTTCAGTTTTGATCAGATGTTCCTGAAACTTGCAGATAGGGGGATATGGATAAAATCTCGGACAACTTTGAAAACTGGCCAGATCGGATCATTAATCTTAAGAGTTACGTCCCCTTGATTGCTGAAAAAGCTTTTATTTGACTTTGTCGTCAGGTAACTCATCAACTTTGGTCGGATGTTGCTGAAGCTTGCAGATAACTTGACCATGGATGAAATCTCGGACAAATATCAAAACTGGCCAGATCGGAGCATTAAACTTAGAGAAACGTCCCCTTGATTGCTGAAAAGCGTCTGTTTGACTTTATCATCAGCGTAACTCACTATCTCTTCTCCCTTTCTCTGTGAGACGACACAAAATGACCCACAAGGGTTAACGTGTCGTTAAGCCCAACTCAAATCAGTTTTGATCGGATGTTCCTGAAACTTGCAGATAAGGTAGACATAGATGAAATCTCGGGTAAGTTCCAAAACTGGCTAGATCGGATCGGATTATTGATCTTAGTTACGTCCCCTTGATTGCTGAAAAAGCGTCTGTTTGACATTGTCATCAGCAAAAGTCATTCAGTTTTAATCAGATCTTCCTGAAATTTTCAGATAAGATGGACATGAATAAAAATCTCGGACAAGATCGAAAACTGACTAGATCAGATCATTAATCTTAGTTACATCCCCTTGACTGCTGAAAAAGCATGTTTGACTTTGTTCAGTTTTGATCAGGTGTCCCTGAAACTTGCAAATAAGGTGGACATGGATTAAATCTCGATCAAGTTCCAAAACTGGCCAAATCGAATCATTAATCTTAGAGGTACATCCCTTTGATTGCTGATAAAGTGTCTGACATTGTCGTCAACGTAACTCATTCAGTTTTGATCGGATGTTCCTGAAACTTGCATATAAGGTGGACATGGATGAAACCTCAAGCAAGTTCGAAAACTGACCAGATCAGATCATTATGAATCTTTGAGTTATGTCTCCTTCATTGCTGAAAAAGCCTCTGTTTGACTATCATCAGCATAAGTCATTCAGTTTTGATCAGATCTTCCTGAAACTTTCAGATAAGATATAGGCATGGATGAAATCTCGGACAATTTCAAAATCTGGCTAGATTGGGTCATTAATCTAGAGTTACATTGTGTTGATTGCTGCAAAAGCCTCTGATAGACTGTGTCATCATCATAACTCGTTCAGTTTTGATCAGAAGTTGCTGAAACTTGCAGCTAAGGTGGACAGAGATCAAATCTCAGACAAGTTTGAAAACTGGCCAGATTGGATGCAATTCTTGAACAAAAAATTTTATATAAAAATCTTATAACAATCTATTTGTGTGAACTTCAATATTAAGTATGAAAATATGTCAGCTCAGGTGAGCGATATAGGACCATCATGGTCCTCTTGTTTTTGTTTGTTTTCATATCTTGATATAAACATGATTGACGAAATTGAAATTGTTATATCTGAAACTGGTTCTTTTGACAAAGTATGCTATTTCAATACAGGCATATCATAACTGGAAACAGTCTACAAACAAACACCTGCTCGCATTCATATTTATCTGAAGGAAGGAAAATGGGAGAAAAAATATTTTCTAAATTTTATGACCATGTTTGATCTGGATCTGCACTATAACTAGCATAAATATCGTATGATGTTATCTAAATGATAACAATATTCATTATGCAACAGATCCACATGTTGCATTCCATATGCACAAAAAATGGTAGTTGTAATGAATTGAACACCTTTGAAATGGAGTCCTGCTAAGACCAGCATTAGGCTAATACGAGTGTCTGCTATATGCTAAAACGTTTAACAACAAACTTACTGGCCCCGCTGGATTCAGGCCTTAAAGGCAAATAGTAGCCCAATAGATGGGTCCATGAATTAAATAAAACGACCCTATAATAACAAGCGAGTATATTCACTCTTATCAAAAGTTTGAAAATGGGGGTTGATTTGCGACAAAGATCAAAGTGTAAAATCGGTTTTTGTGATATTTGATGTAAATTTTCAGGATACTAACCAAATCTTTGTTTTTCTTTTGTTATATATATTGTTACGAGCCAGGCGTAACGAGAAAGAAATGAAAGTGAAACCAGCAACAAGCTTTAAATTATTAACAATATCTATTCACACACACACACACACACACACACACACACACACACACACACACACACATACACATACACACACAAAATAAGACAAGATTCAAAACAAAAGAATGTAAGTAAATAGTACCTTTCAAGTTTACTATAATGCCACAAAGTCCCTCAGAAATAATCCGCAAGAATTTATAAAACAAATCATTTGAATGACAGTTTCTGATCCCACAATTTAAAGTTCCTGAATGCAGAATTTAAATTCAAAATGAATAAAATATTAAAGTAATCCAGTATAGAATAATTTCCAGTGAAAGTATACAAAGATGCCCATATGAAAATCTTTCCTCCTTAATATACTCGTATAATATCAAAGAATGTTCTAGAAAAAGAATTTACTACAGACATCTCTTATTTTCTAGATTCAGTCAAGAAACTTCTAAATATTCTATGACATGCCAAAAATAACTCGGTCTAGAATCAAGAACATAACCAACATGTTATTGTAAACATGTTGTTCCAGAAAGTTATTTTTGGAAACACAGTAAATAAAGCTATTTATGGAAACATAGTTAACATGCTTAAAATAATTGAACACTCTGTATATAACAATATAGAAAAACAAAACACACACACGTGTATGTGTGTGTGTGTGTGTGTGTGTGTGTGTGTGTGTGTGTTTCTATCTTCCACAAGATTTTGAGAGATGCAGAATTCTGCTCTGGAATTTCGCGTAAAGTCAGCTTTTTTTAGCCATATTATTCATTCATTATTGCTTATTTTATTTAGGCCTATTCTGTTTAATTTTGCCATTTAAAGCATCCAAAATTAAATGGGATCTTTACTACAATAGCTGAGCGGCTAAGAGCCAAGATTGTGCTATTCCGGATACAAGCATGAAACTTTCCACAATTGTTAAAGTTGCTAAGCCGATGATTTTCTGATATAGAACCACCTTGACAAATTTCCTCTGCGCATGCGCGAAGTAAAATTCACTTCCGGTGTATACAATTTGCACCAAATTTGAGTAAACTGGTAAATACTTGCAACCGGTGTCAATAAATTTAAAGGGTGCATTATGCCTTCATATAATTATTTCCCTGACAATAATGGATAGTTCTGCGCATGCGCAAAAACCTACTTCCGGTTTAGTGTATAATTTTTCCTACGTTTTACTGATCAATGGGACAAATGCGTGCCTTCTTTTAAACAGATATACATGTTTTACATGATGCCCATCCTTACAGCTTTACGAGTTACGGTAGGTGGAAAATGGAAACTGGACACTAACTAACAATGTATGTATGCGCATGCGCAAAACATTACATTTCAATCACCAATGGTTTCATCAACTTGTGCACCTAAACTCGCGACTTTGAACGTCCTAATGTCTAAGAATATCTGATTTGATCATTTCATAAAATTGTGCCTGTTATATTTTTGGAGATCATTTACAACAACACGAATAAACACACACTTAGTTTGGTCCCCCGACGTTTTTGGGGTGCGCATGCGCAGAAAAAAAGTACATGAAACTTCTGAAATTTGTTTTGTGCTTCAGAAACTTTTTGATTTTGTGCTTAGATAGACATAGCCACAGAAAGGCAAAGACCTAATGGCAGTTACCTTAACTATCACAGCCACCGTCACAGGCACAAAGAGCCGTGCATTGCAGGGCTGCTTTGTTGCACTTACAACGCTTAGTTTTGCAACCCTGGAGACAGCCACACCTTACTACTTCAAGTGAAGGTAATGATGCCTGTGGAATTGTGGTCCATAGTGGACAAAACAATCCAGTTTCCTGTTTCATCCAACCCCACTCATCTGGACTTGGTAATGCTGGCGAGAGTTTCAGCACTTGTCCCCAGATATGGCCTCCCTGATACGCTGCTCTCAGAATATGGTGCAATGCTGCTTGCGTAGGAGGAAGCCTTTCCATTGATCGACCCTTCTTTGTAAATAATTGCTTTCTAGCAAAGTCAATACTTGTGCAAGAACTTGTTCAGTCATACAGTAGTATGACGAAACGTTCAATGCTTGATAAACAAGCTGTAGATGGCCTTTCTGGAGCTTTGCATAGTTGCTCAAAGCTTTCTGATACTTCAGGGAAGCTTACCCAAGTTTCCCAAGCACTCCGTTTACCATGGCCAAGGAAGGAAGAGGTCGTGTCACAGCCTGTTAGCGCGTGGAAGAATGGAAGACATTTAGATTTCCTTCTTCCTATGGCTTGTGCCACTAAATGAGATGCAATGTATTTTCAATGTTTTCCAACACCAAAGTCAAGCCAAAGTTCATCTATTCCAAGTTGTTCAAAGACAGACACAGCTAGCACTACAACATCTGTATCAACAGTGCGAACAATCATTTTCTTATGCCCTCTGCTCGCTGCATCTGCAGCATGAACAAACATCCTTGTGTCTGCCTCTTCATGCAAACATGGAGCAAGCGATGTTGTATCTCGAACTGGAGAAACTAACACTTCAATACCGTCTGTGACCACGATCTCCTTGTTTGAATCGGACTCCCAAGCAGAAGAAACCTGTGAGAGATAGTGGAATAATTCTTCTTTATTGTCATCAATGCGCAAGAAATCTTGCCAGTTCTTTGGAACGGCTGTTGACGGGGTAACCCTCCGACGGATCCCTTTTCCACGCTTCTCTCGTGTTGAGGACTTCAAACTGTCAACTTTATATGTGTCCCAGACGATATCTACTCGGTCAACTGCATTTAGTTGCGACATGATATATGGTTTGAAAATATCTTGGGCGTACTGTTCAAATGTGGTAACTCCAATAGGTTTGAGCATCTGAACAATTGCGGCCCCATCTAAAATGATTGCACTTATTTCCTGAGGAGATTCTGTCACAAAAGGGACAAGTGTCTCAAAACAGACAAGTAAATCTGATTTTGCAGAGAATCGTAATTTTCCAGACTCAGACAAAGACGTTGGAAAGGCTTGGTTCTTGTGTTTGAAGAATTCATCAACACCACCACCTCTATGCTGACATCCGATGTATAGTTTGGAAAATAGAGCAGTGTCATTCTTGGCAAGGGCAAGCTCAGTTTTGCCTTTCGGTTGCGCCTTCTTATCCTGACTGTTAAATAGTACCAACTTATTTCTCGGTATACTGTCATACAGTGGCGTCGTTCTGTGAAAGAGCCTCTCCTCAACAAATGTATCAAACTGCTCTTGACCGATTCGTTTGATTTCATCTACAGTTTTCCGCATGGCTGAGTCAGCAATAGCTTTCGTGTCAAGAGATATTATATCACTACTTGCTTCCAGAAATGGATTACCAGATTCTTTGAAGTAGGATACCAAAGCAGTCACTTGTTCAAAGAATGTTTTCTGAACGGCTCCCTGTTGTTCATGGTGACGTTTTCATCGACATCTTCGGTCGTTAGCTGGTCTTCAAATTCAGCAATTATTCTTGTGATCTCTGGACCCGCCAGCATCCATCGACGGAGTGCACCGGGATTTTCTGTTAAACCCACAGCTCCTCCATCCCCCTTGACATACGCGTTGTTTTGTTCATGTGCGTGATCTATCGCGATTGCGGAAAAGAATCTCTGACTTTTCTGAATCGTAAACTTGCCAGCCTTAAACTCGTTTGCGATTTCTGGATGTTTTGATTCAAAACCAATCATATCCCGTATATGAACTGGTAAATACCTTGCATAATTGGTGTGATCCAATGCTGACAGCCAAGGTGCAAGCTGTGTCAGTGAGTCGATGTATAGACCGAAATTGGACGTCCGGAGAGATCTGACGAAAATCAAGATGGTGAGTATCAATTCGAGAGTGAGACTCCAGTATTTAAACTGTGGGATAGCCTGTTGTTGCTGCAAACACCAGCAATCAAAGTCTAACATGTCATCGGGGCTGGCTGCAGTCTTGTACTCTCCATATGCATATTTTTGTAAAATAAACAATGCAGCGGCTGTTACCTGATGAGCATGCCTAGTCCTAGTTATGTGGCTGGCTTTAAGGAAAGAATCTGCCATACCAACTTTAGCAACCCCTGCTTGTACAAGACAGTCTGTCCAACCACTGCCATCCAGCCATCCACCGAGGGCTTTGAAAGCTGCCATCTCGATATGACCTCCTAACATCACCACAAATTGGTCTTCACCAAATTGCTCTGGCCAGTTCCATTGTACTTGTTTGGCAATGGCATAGAGGGGTTGATCAAAGGTAACAACTGGAATTTGGCCGGGGTTGAGAAATTGGACTGCCTTTCTAACAACACTCATTGAGTGCCTTATCATTGCAGGAGAGTGAGCTTGTTCCTTGAACAAGGGGAGCATAGCTCCAAGAGAAATACTTTGAGACAGCTCATTATGTAAACTGGCATGGTAAGCTGCCCAAGATATGTATTCATCCTTTTGTACGTCGCCCTGCGTCAGTTTTTCGAAAACATTTTCTAGCCAGCTTTTTTTGCATTGAAAGGCATTTGGTAAAGACATACCGTTTCCTATAAGATCGCCATTTTGGGGCGGTACCACGGGAGTAGATGATGGGAGAATCAAAGGCAGTACAGTTGTGTACGATTCTTGTAATGTGTTAATGGCCTTGCTGGTTGAGGATGTTTCAATGACTACGACATCACGAGATTGGCCCTCATTTTCAGCTGTTGATATGCCAGTTCCATGAAACGAGTCTGTGGCTGTTGTTGAACTCGGATAATGGTCTATATTGTCAACAGCCGCTGTTGTGAAGAGATTTGTTCTGAGTTTCAGTGGGCATACAACTTGCTCCTGCTCAAAACGTCTACAAACACTATTTGCAAGGTCTGCAGACAACCGAAGTACTCTATCATATGAAATACACAGACCTAGGTGAGAGAGTTTGTCGACAAGGTCTTTTTTTTCATGTATGTGCATGCAAAAGCAGGCCAAGTAAATAGAAAGGGGCGTTTCGGAGGATCGCATATGGCGTTCATGTGTCTGTTTTCGTTTTCGTTTTATTGTGTTGAAAGCAATAAGATGTGATATGGCAAGCGCATTGTTTGATTGAGCATTCTGATCTTTGATATTCGGACCTTCATGTATCATGCGCACTAACAAAGACACGGGAACAGAAGATGTTTGACAGTCATCATCAAAACTACCACTGAATTCATCTGTGGAAGACCTTAAATCAAACAAATCCCTTCGGATAATCCTTGCTGCTTTTGCCAGAACCACAGCATCATTATCGTAATCCATATCGCATGCAGCACTCAACACATGTCCTATGTCGGATTCAAATGCTAACACAACCTGTTTTCCTTATGGATGAGCTTTTAGATCAGGAATGCTGGCTAAGATTCTCTCTTTAAGTTCGGTAGAATGCATTCGTTTTTCTACATTCAAACCAAGTTCTTTGATGGGAGATGTATAAAGAGTTACCAGATCAGACAGCTGAAAAACAGGAGCTATTGAAGACTCTGTACGAGCATCTTCTATATATGAAACAAGTTCTGCCAGTGCCAAGCTGTTAATCATATCTTCATTGCTTACTGCTGCGCGTTTGCTGCGCTCAAGACTTCTAACACGGTTATAAAGACCAGTAAGGCATTTCGGGTGGTACTTAACTTCCTGTGCCATCACATCACCTGCACTCAACTTTGCAAGCAAAGCCTCGTCTTCGAGAAGCCTAGCACTTTCCAAAGCTCGAGAATTAACTTTGAATGTCATTGCCTCACGGCTTTCCTCGTCACGGATTACCTGGTCACAGAACAGACATGCAACTTTTATGTCTACTTTTGCTTTTTTCTGGGACCGTGTATATTTCCCGCCAACGGAGTCCAACTCCTTGAAATTATCAGACCTGCGCTTTTCTGCCCTTTCTAATTTAGTTGCGTTAAACTTGCAGCGACAGGATTTGTGCCATGAGCCTTTTCGACAACGCAGGGTTGCTTCTATACCATCGCCATCATCAAGTCTTTCTAACGAGATCTTGACTGGAAGTTCGTCAATATCCGAAAATCTCATTAGATTTTCTGTAAAAGACTTGTAACCCGCACCTGCGTCTTTTCTCTTTGAGTCTGCTGGACACTCGAGGCGCTCATCTGTCACATCTTGACAGATAATGCATTTTGTCCAGTCAGAACTAGAATGCGAATCACTGAAAGAAGCAGGCAGCGAAAGTGAGGCCGCCTCAGCTAATTTAATGCGTTTAGCCATATTGATTCTATTAATTCAGTTTGTGGAAAAAACCTCAAACGAAAGATTGAACACGTGGCTGTATCGTCTACGATGTAATCGTATTGATGACGTCACAGTAAAATTTCAATCTACTTTCGTTTTCCAATGCAAAATGGCATAACGTCATCAGTGAATCAATGAAGAAAAAACGTCATCAATGAAGAAAATATCCAACATGTGTGAAAAAAAAAATTGCTTAAGTGACCATTTTGCAGTTTTCTGTAGTCGCAAGGCTCATTCTGAGATAGGCAAAACTAAACACCAAACTATCACTTACAGGTCATTCAAAACTTTTGATGAATCAAGATTTCTCACTGACCTGAGTCTAGTCCCATGGGAAATAATTCAAGCATTTGATAATATTGATGATATAGTCTCGGTTTGGAACACCCTATTTTTAGAAATTCTAAATAAACATGCCCCAATAAAAAGACACAGAGTTAAAAAGCAATACCAACCAGACTGGTTAACTTCAGATATATTAGATTGTATGAAAGAACGTGATAAATACAAACTAAATGGAAACATTGAAACATACAAAATCATACGCAATAAAGTATCCAGTTTGATTGAACAAGCTAAAAAGAGGACATATCAAACGAAAATAGAGGAAGGGAAAGATGATCCAAAAACAATCTGGAAACTATTTAAGGAACTTGGTGCAAATGGAAAGGGAAGTAACAGCGAGCTTAATATTAATATTAAAAAAGATGACAAATTCGTACAAAAAGAATCTGAATTGACAGAATTGTTTAACTCGTATTTTGTCAATATAGCAACTAATCTTAAAGAACCAATTATTCCATCAGACTTCGAAACACTCAGAACATTCGTCACGTCTAAGGTTCCCACAAACACCAAGTTTAATATTTCACTTACTAATGAAACTTTTGTACGGAAATTTTTAACAAACCTGAATGTAAATAAATCAAACGGATTAGACAATATAGGCCCAAAAATCCTTAAATTAGCTGCTAACGTTTTAACGCCAAGCCTTACGTTTATAGTTAACAAAAGCATATTATCCGGCGAATTCCCTAGTTATTGGAAAGAAGCAAAACTTACACCTCTTTTTAAATCAGGTGCCAAAGATGACATTAATAATTACCGACCTATCTCTATTCTCCCAACTGTGTCTAAACTCATCGAAAAATGGGTTGACAGTCAATTTTCGGTATATTTGAATAATTTTAATTTGCTTCACAAGTCTCAAAGTGGGTTTAGACCTAAGCACTCCACGGAAACTGCACTTATCCATATGATCGATTCATGGTTAAGAGCTGTAAATGTTGGAAAAATTATAGGCTGTGTATTAGTTGATTTTCGCAAAGCGTTTGATCTGGTAGATCATAACATTCTTCTGAAGAAATTAGAATGCTACAAGTGCAGCGAAGCCTGTCTTAAATGGTTTGAATCTTATTTAACAAACAGAATACAGAGAGTTTCCTTGGGTAATAATCTGTCTGAGCCTGCAAATGTGACATGTGGCGTTCCACAAGGTTCTATTTTAGGTCCTTTATTATTTTTAGTTTTCATAAATGATCTTCCATTATTTCTTCAAAGTTCCTCTGTTGTTGATTTATATGCGGATGATACAACTTTTTATGACTTCCAAAATGACATTAACCAACTTAAAAACAACCTACAGTCTTCGCTAGAATCACTGCACAAGTGGTGCAAACAAAATGGTATGGTTCTAAATGCTGACAAGACTAAAGTTATGCTAATAACAAGCAAACAGAAGCGAAATTGCTTACAAAATCCAACTTTAGCTCTACGTTATAATGACATCAATATTAAAATGACAACTTGTGATAAGATTCTGGGTATACAAGTAGACGAAAATCTTATTTGGAATAGCCAATGTCAGCAAGTATATAAAAAAGTATCCTCATATTTATGGCTATTGAGCAAAATAAGATCATTTTTATCCATTGAACATAGATTGTTAGTCTACAAAGCTTATATTAAACCTCATTTTGAGTATTGTAGTGTAATATGGAGTAACACATCAAGTAGTAACATAAACAAATTCAATACATTGCAACGACGCGCAAGTAAATTAATACTGGCACAGGAATATAATGGTCTGCAAGAATCTTTAAAACGTCTTGATATTTTGTCTTTTGATCAAATTGTTTTCCTAAATAAAGCAAAAATTATGTATAAAGTGTATAACAATCTAGCGCCCACTTATTTGCTAGAGCTTTTCCAAATGAGAGATGTTAACCATGACAACACTGCATCGAACTTACGATCAGTGTCTAGGAAGAATTATGTATTACCACAGGCTAAATGCAACTTATTCAAGGGTAGTCTTTCATTCTCTGGCGTAATTGTCTGGAACAGTATTCCTGTTAATATAAAGAACTCACAGTCGTTAGTTGTTTTTGTAAAAAGGTGTACTTATTGGATTAAACATTAATATATATATTTTCTACTATATTTGCAATTTAACATTATATATACCTCCACCACCATAATTAAATAATTAAATATTGATATTGCACGCCTCTCTCTCTCTCTCTCTCTCTCTCTCTCTCTCTCTCTCTCTCTCTCTCTTATCGCTGTTTTGTTGCCATGAATTTATTTCAATTGTTATTGATTCATTCTCCAATAAGTTTTATCTTTGTAAATATACATATATGTATGTTAATCTTCACACTTCAGTTTGATGTATTTTTTATATATTATGCCCATGCATATTTGTTTACGCTTGTACTGTTTGTGTATTTGTTGCTAAAGAGGGCCCCAAGGAAGATTGGCTACCAGCCAATTGGGTTACCCTCTCAAAATAAAGAATTTACTTACTTACTTACTTATCAGTGGTAAATACAACGTTAACATATCGGCTTTCGTGTAGCCTGTGCTGAGGAGATACGACCCGGTCAAGTACATTAAAGAGAGTTGCCTCCAATTATTTGTTTTGGATTCTTTCCCGGCTTGGGATGAGGGACCACCCTACTCCTGTAGTATGTCCCAACAGCCGTCTCTATAAACAAAATTAATATGCAGGTATGGTACGACCCAGCGCCTGCCCAGCTAAAGTGATGAGAGTCGGACCGACCGTAGATCACAGCAGTTCCGTAAGCGGTGTTTGTGGACGGTAGGGCTTGGGATGTCATTTCATCCTTTAGTCGGGTAAAAGTCGGGTAAAAGTCCCACATTTCTGGAGCAACCTCTCCAAAGAGACCTAAAATAAGAATTTGATGGGGACGTAAAGCCAACATGAAAACAAACAAATAAACCTTTGCCTGGACAGGCTTTTCTTAGTCACTCAAATTGGATAAGTTCTGCAATTATAGATCTACGCAAAACATATTTATTGCATTTATGACCATTTATAGCGATGTTATTTATAGTAAACAGCCAAAAAGGCATTGCGCATGCGCAATTAATAATTTCTATTGCAGTTGTTTATTTATGAAAATGTTTCAAGAACTGTACAACGTTTCCGCTTAAATCATAGTTTAACTGCACCTATTACAATTCAACGCATGTTCGGTAACAGACCAAAACAAGCAAAAATGGACCGCGCATTCAACAAAAAATGGACTGTGCATGCGCAATATACATTATCCAAGTGAGCTGTATATCTGGAAACGCTTTGTCAGTCAAGCTATGCAACTGTACCAAGTTTCATTATTCTTATAAAAAGGTAGGCCATGGTGTTGTATCTTACACAATTTTCATGTTTATACCAAAAACGGGTTGCGCGAAAATGCACTGCGCATACGCAGTGAACATTTGTCAAGGTAGTTCTATATCTAAAAATGCTTAGTCGGTCATGGTCTACAACTGTGCCAAAAACCATGCTTGTATCCGGAATAGCACAATCCATTGAAAATATGGCTCTTAGCCGTTCTGCTACAAGAAGAGCTTTAAAAATGAAGCGCAAATGATTAAAAAAAAACAAACAAGAGGACCATGATGGTCCTATATCGCTCACCTGACCAAACATATTTGCATATTTACTGTTGAAGTTTCAGCCAAGTTCACTGCTCTAGGATTTTTGTATAAACTTTATAGCACTAACCATCCCCATCCCCCTCCACCACACCCCCGGCCATGTTTTTTTTACAAATCTTGACGACTTGAACTGAATCTTAAAAGAGGGTCACCAAAGGAACATTTCTGCCAAGTTATATTGAAATTAGTCCAATGGTTTAAAAAGTTTTATATAGCTATAAAGCCCTACGCCCTAACGGCCATGTTTTTTGACGAATCATGAAAGCTTGAACAAACTTGGTAGAGGGTCACCAAAGGAACATTCCTGCCAAGTTACATTGAAATCTGTTCAGTGGTTTCTGACAAGAAGATTTTTAAAGTTTTCTATTTAGATATATAGGGAAATAAGCCCCACCCCATGGCAGCCATGTTTTTTGACGAAATGACTGCTTGTACAATCTTGATAGAGGTTCACCAAAGCAACATTCCAGCCAAGTAATATTGAAATCGGTCATGGGGTATGTGACAATAAGAATTTTAAAATTTTCTATGCAGATATAGACGAAAAATAAGCCCCGCCCCCCTGGGGGCCATGGTTTTTGACATATCATGAAGGCTTGAACAATCTTGGTAGAAGGTCACCAAAGCAACATTCCTGCCAAGTTACATTGAACTCGGTCCAACTGTTTGTTACGAGAAGATTTTTAAAGTTTTCTATATAGATATATAGGGAAAATAAGCCCCGCCCCTAGCGGCTATGTTTTTTGATGAATCATGACGGCTTGAACAATCTTTGTAGAGGGTCACCAAAGAAACATTCCTGCCAAGTTGTATTGAAATCGGTCCATTGGTTTCTGAAAAGAAGATTTTTAAAGTTTTATATATAGATATATAGGGAAAATAAGCCCTGCCCCCGGCAGCCATGTTTTTTTGACGAATCATGATTACTTGAACAATCTTAGTAGAGGGTCACCAAGGAAACATTTCTGCAAAGTTATAATGAAATCAGTTCAGTGGTTTCTGACAAGAAGAGTTTTAAAGTTTTCTATAGATATATAAGGAAAATAAGCCCCGACTCCTGGCGGCCATGTTTTTTGACGAATCATGACGGCTTGAACAATCTTGATAGAGGGTTACATAAGAAACGTTCCTGCAATGTTACATTGAAATCGGTCAAGTGGTTTCTGAAAAGACTATTAAAATTTTCTATATAGATATATAGGAAAATAAGCCCCGCCCCTAGCGGCCATGTTTTTTGACAAATCATAACGGTTTGAACAATCTTGGTAAAGGGTCACTAAGGAAACATTTCTGTGAAGTTATATTGAAATCGGTCCAGTGCTTTATGACAAGAATATTTTTAAAGTTTTCTATATAGAATATATAAGGAAAATAAGCCCCGCCCCCTGGTGGCCATGTTTTTTGACAAATCCAAATAGCTTGAACAATCTTAGTACAGGATCACCAAGGGAACATTTCTGCAAAATTATATTGAAATCGGTCCAGTGGTTTCGGACAAGAAGATTTTTAAACTTTTCTATATAGATATATAGGGAAAATAAGCCCCGCGCCCTGGCGGCCATGTTTTTTGACGAATCCAAAAGGCTTGAACAATCTTCGTAGAGGATCACCAAAGGAACATTTCTGCAAAATTATATTGAAATCGGTCCAGTGGTTTCTGACAAGAAGATTTTTTAAAGTTTTCTATATAGATGTAAAGAGAAAATAAGCCCCGCCCCCTGGCAGCCATGTTTTTTGACGAATCCAAATGTCTTGAACAATCTTGGTAGAGGATCACCAAAGGAACATTTCTGCAAAATTATATTGAAATCGGTCTAGTGGTATCTGACAAGAAGATTTTTAAAGATTTCTATATAGATATATACGGAAAATAAGGCCCCGCCCCCTGGCGGCCATGTTTTTTGATGAATCCAAATGGCTTGAACAATCTTGGTAGAGGATTACCAAAGGAACATTTCTGCAAAATTATATTGAAATCGGTCCAGTGGTTTCTGACAAGAAGATTTTTAAAGTTTTCTATATAGATATATAAGGAAAATAAGCCCCGCCCTCTGGCGGACATGTTTTTTGACCAATCCAAATGTCCTGAACAATCTTGGTAGAGGATCACCAAAGATACATTTCTGCAAAATTATATTGAAATCGGGCCAGTGGTTTCTGACAAGATTTTTTAAGTTTTCTATACAGATATATAGGGAAAATAAGCCCCGCCCCCTGGCGGCCATGTTTTTAGACGAATCCAAAAGGCTTGAACAATCTTGTTAGAGGATCACCAAAGGAACATTTCTGCAAAATTATATTGAAACTGGTCTAGTGGTTTCTGACGAGAAGATTTTTAAAGTTTTCTATATAGATATATAGGGAAAATAAGCCCCGCCCCCTGGCGGCCATGTTTTTTTACGAATCGAAATGTCTCGAACAATCTTGGTAGAGGATCACCAAAGAAACATTTCTGCAAAATTATATTGAAATCGGTCTAGTGGTTTCTGACAAGAAGATTTTTAAAGTTTTCTATACAGATATATAGGGAAAATAAGCCCCGCCCCCTGGTGGCCATGTTTTTTAACGAATCCAAAAGGCTTGAACAATCTTGGTAGAGGATCACCAAAGGAACATTTCTGCAAAATTATATTGAAATTCGTCCAGTGGATTCTGACAAGAAGATTTTTAAAGTTTTCTATACAGATATATAGGGAAAATAAGCCCCGCCCCCTGGCGGCCATGTTTTTTGACGAATCCAAAAGGCTTGAACAATCTTCGTAGAGGATCACCAAAGGAACATTTCTGCAAAATTATATTGAAATTGGTCCAGTGGTTTCTGACAAGAAGATTTTTAAAGTTTTCTATATAGATATATAGGGAAAATAAGCCCCGCCCCTGGCGGCCATGTTTTTTGACGAATCCAAATGGCTTGAAACATCTTGGTAGAGGATCACCAAAGGAACATTTCTGCAAAATTTTATTGAAATCGGTCCAGTGGTTTCTGACGAGAAGATTTTTTGAGTTTTTAGTTAAAAAATCTATTTTTAGCTCCTGTGACCTAGATATGCAATGGACCGGAACCATTTGAACAACTTTGAAAGAGGATCAACCAAGGATCATTCCTGTGAAATTTGGTCAAAATCCAATCAGTGGTTTAGGAGGAGATGTTGTTTAAAGATTGTGAACGAACGGACAGACAGACGGACGACGACGGACGGTGAGTGATCACAATACCTCACCATGAGCCTTCGGCTCAGGTGAGCTAAAAAGAGAGAGAGAGAGATATCACAGTATGCATTCTTCGTTGAGGATGCACCCAATCTTTTTTACCTGAAATCAGTAGTTTTTACAGAAATATACTGGTAATGCATTAAAACGTTTTGCGCCACATGTCTATGAAATAAAAATATGTGCAGAGCGAATGCGCTCCATTTTACAAACTACAGACGGAAATCAGTAATCCTGGCGTCAGTTTTTCGATTTTTCGAAAAGTTTGCGAAAATGAAGAAAATCATCATAATCTGACATCAGGACAACTAAGATATAAAAATTCACTCATTTCGATGAAATCTGGGCACAAGTGTGAAATAAGCGAAAAGGATCCCCAGGGCCGGGGTGGGGAAAATCTTCAATTTTTTCGACTTTTCAAAAAGTTTGAGAAAATGAAGAAAATCATCATAATCTGACATCAGGACAACTAAGATATAAAAATTCACTAATTTCGATGAAATCTGGGCACAAGTGTGAAATAAGCGAAAAGGGTCCCCAGGGCCGGGGTGGGGAAAATCTTCAATTTTTTCGACTTTTCGAAAAGTTTGAGAAAATGAAGAAAATCATCATAATCTGACATCAGGACAACTAAGATATAAAAATTCACTCATTTCGATGAAATCTGGGCACAAGTGTGAAATAAGCGAAAAGGGTCCCCAGGCCGGGGTGGGGAAAATCTTCAATTTTTTCGACTTTTCGAAAAGTTTGCGAAAATGAAGAAAATCATCATAATCTGACATCAGGACAACTAAGATATAAAAATTCACTCATTTCGATGAAATCTGGGCACAAGTGTGAAATAAGCGAAAAGAGTCCCCAGGGCCGGGGTGGGGAAAATCTTCAATTTTTTTCGACTTTTCGAAAAGTTTGCGAAAATGAAGAAAATCATCATAATCTGACATCAGGACAACTAAGATATAAAAATTCACTCATTTCGATGAAATCTGGGCACAAGTGTGAAATAAGCGAAAAGGGTCCCCAGGGCCGGGGTGGGGAAAATCTTCAATTTTTTCGACTTTTCGAAAAGTTTGCGAAAATGAAGAAAATCATCATAATCTGACATCAGGACAACTAAGATATAAAAATTCACTCATTTCGATGAAATCTGGGAACAAGTGTGAAATAAGCGAAAAGGGTCCCCAAACCCGGGGTGGAGAAAATCTTCAATTTTTTCGACTTTTCGAAAAGTTTGCGAAAATGAAGAAAATCATCATAATCTGACATCAGGACAACTAAGATATAAAAATTCACTCATTTCGATGAAATCTGGGCACAAGTGTGAAATAAGCGAAAAGGGTCCCCAGGGCCGGGGTGGGGAAAATCTTCAATTTTTTCGACTTTTCGAAAAGTTTGCGAAAATGAAGAAAATCATCATAATCTGACATCAGGACAACTAAGATATAAAAATTCACTCATTTCGATGAAATCTGGGCACAAGTGTGAAATAAGCGAAAAGGGTCCCCAGGGCCGGGGTGGGGAAAATCTTCAATTTTTTCGACTTTTCGAAAAGTTTGCGAAAATGAAGAAAATCATCATAATCTGACATCAGGACAACTAAGATATAAAAATTCACTCATTTCGATGAAATCTGGGCACAAGTGTGAAATAAGCGAAAAGGGTCCCCAGGGCCGGGGTGGGGAAAATCTTCAATTTTTTCGACTTTTCGAAAAGTTTGCGAAAATGAAGAAAATCATCATAATCTGACATCAGGACAACTAAGATATAAAAATTCACTCATTTCGATGAAATCTGGGCACAAGTGTGAAATAAGCGAAAAGGGTCCCCAGGGCCGGGGTGGGGAAAATCTTCAATTTTTTCGACTTTTCGAAAAGTTTGCGAAAATGAAGAAAATCATCATAATCTGACATCAGGACAACTAAGATATAAAAATTCACTCATTTCGATGAAATCTGGGCACAAGTGTGAAATAAGCGAAAAGGGTCCCCAGGGCCGGGGTGGGGAAAATCTTCAATTTTTTCGACTTTTCGAAAAGTTTGCGAAAATGAAGAAAATCATCATAATCTGACATCAGGACAACTAAGATATAAAAATTCACTCATTTCGATGAAATCTGGGCACAAGTGTGAAATAAGCGAAAAGGGTCCCCAGGGCCGGGGTGGGGAAAATCTTCAATTTTTTCGACTTTTCGAAAAGTTTGCGAAAATGAAGAAAATCATCATAATCTGACATCAGGACAACTAAGATATAAAAATTCACTCATTTCGATGAAATCTGGGCACAAGTGTGAAATAAGCGAAAAGGGTCCCCAGGGCCGGGGTGGGGAAAATCTTCAATTTTTTCGACTTTTCGAAAAGTTTGCGAAAATGAAGAAAATCATCATAATCTGACATCAGGACAACTAAGATATAAAAATTCACTCATTTCGATGAAATCTGGGCACAAGTGTGAAATAAGCGAAAAGGGTCCCCAGGGCCGGGGTGGGGAAAATCTTCAATTTTTTTCGACTTTTCGAAAAGTTTGCGAAAATGAAGAAAATCATCATAATCTGACATCAGGACAACTAAGATATAAAAATTCACTCATTTCGATGAAATCTGGGCACAAGTGTGAAATAAGCGAAAAGGGTCCCCAGGGCCGGGGTGGGGAAAATCTTCAATTTTTTCGACTTTTCGAAAAGTTTGCGAAAATGAAGAAAATCATCATAATCTGACATCAGGACAACTAAGATATAAAAATTCACTCATTTCGATGAAATCTGGGCACAAGTGTGAAATAAGCGAAAAGGGTCCCCAGGGCCGGGGTGGGGAAAATCTTCAATTTTTTCGACTTTTCGAAAAGTTTGCGAAAATGAAGAAAATCATCATAATCTGACATCAGGACAACTAAGATATAAAAATTCACTCATTTCGATGAAATCTGGGCACAAGTGTGAAATAAGCGAAAAGGGTCCCCAGGGCCGGGGTGGGGAAAATCTTCAATTTTTTCGACTTTTCGAAAAGTTTGCGAAAATGAAGAAAATCATCATAATCTGACATCAGGACAACTAAGATATAAAAATTCACTCATTTCGATGAAATCTGGGCACAAGTGTGAAATAAGCGAAAAGGGTCCCCAGGGCCGGGGTGGGGAAAATCTTCAATTTTTTCGACTTTTCGAAAAGTTTGCGAAAATGAAGAAAATCATCATAATCTGACATCAGGACAACTAAGATATAAAAATTCACTCATTTCGATGAAATCTGGGCACAAGTGTGAAATAAGCGAAAAGGGTCCCCAGGGCCGGGGTGGGGAAAATCTTCAATTTTTTCGACTTTTCGAAAAGTTTGCGAAAATGAAGAAAATCATCATAATCTGACATCAGGACAACTAAGATATAAAAATTCACTCATTTCGATGAAATCTGGGCACAAGTGTGAAATAAGCGAAAAGGGTCCCCAGGGCCGGGGTGGGGAAAATCTTCAATTTTTTCGACTTTTCGAAAAGTTTGCGAAAATGAAGAAAATCATCATAATCTGACATCAGGACAACTAAGATATAAAAATTCACTCATTTCGATGAAATCTGGGCACAAGTGTGAAATAAGCGAAAAGGGTCCCCAGGGCCGGGGTGGGGAAAATCTTCAATTTTTTCGACTTTTCGAAAAGTTTGCGAAAATGAAGAAAATCATCATAATCTGACATCAGGACAACTAAGATATAAAAATTCACTCATTTCGATGAAATCTGGGCACAAGTGTGAAATAAGCGAAAAGGGTCCCCAGGGCCGGGGTGGGGAAAATCTTCAATTTTTTCGACTTTTCGAAAAGTTTGCGAAAATGAAGAAAATCATCATAATCTGACATCAGGACAACTAAGATATAAAAATTCACTCATTTCGATGAAATCTGGGCACAAGTGTGAAATAAGCGAAAAGGGTCCCCAGGGCCGGGGTGGGGAAAATCTTCAATTTTTTCGACTTTTCGAAAAGTTTGCGAAAATGAAGAAAATCATCATAATCTGACATCAGGACAACTAAGATATAAAAATTCACTCATTTCGATGAAATCTGGGCACAAGTGTGAAATAAGCGAAAAGGGTCCCCAGGGCCGGGGTGGGGAAAATCTTCAATTTTTTCGACTTTTCGAAAAGTTTGCGAAAATGAAGAAAATCATCATAATCTGACATCAGGACAACTAAGATATAAAAATTCACTCATTTCGATGAAATCTGGGCACAAGTGTGAAATAAGCGAAAAGGGTCCCCAGGGCCGGGGTGGGGAAAATCTTCAATTTTTTCGACTTTTCGAAAAGTTTGCGAAAATGAAGAAAATCATCATAATCTGACATCAGGACAACTAAGATATAAAAATTCACTCATTTCGATGAAATCTGGGCACAAGTGTGAAATAAGCGAAAAGGGTCCCCAGGGCCGGGGTGGGGAAAATCTTCAATTTTTTCGACTTTTCGAAAAGTTTGCGAAAATGAAGAAAATCATCATAATCTGACATCAGGACAACTAAGATATAAAAATTCACTCATTTCGATGAAATCTGGGCACAAGTGTGAAATAAGCGAAAAGGGTCCCCAGGGCCGGGGTGGGGAAAATCTTCAATTTTTTCGACTTTTCGAAAAGTTTGCGAAAATGAAGAAAATCATCATAATCTGACATCAGGACAACTAAGATATAAAAATTCACTCATTTCGATGAAATCTGGGCACAAGTGTGAAATAAGCGAAAAGGGTCCCCAGGGCCGGGGTGGGGAAAATCTTCAATTTTTTCGACTTTTCGAAAAGTTTGCGAAAATGAAGAAAATCATCATAATCTGACATCAGGACAACTAAGATATAAAAATTCACTCATTTCGATGAAATCTGGGCACAAGTGTGAAATAAGCGAAAAGGGTCCCCAGGGCCGGGGTGGGGAAAATCTTCAATTTTTTCGACTTTTCGAAAAGTTTGCGAAAATGAAGAAAATCATCATAATCTGACATCAGGACAACTAAGATATAAAAATTCACTCATTTCGATGAAATCTGGGCACAAGTGTGAAATAAGCGAAAAGGGTCCCCAGGGCCGGGGTGGGGAAAATCTTCAATTTTTTCGACTTTTCGAAAAGTTTGCGAAAATGAAGAAAATCATCATAATCTGACATCAGGACAACTAAGATATAAAAATTCACTCATTTCGATGAAATCTGGGCACAAGTGTGAAATAAGCGAAAAGGGTCCCCAGGGCCGGGGTGGGGAAAATCTTCAATTTTTTCGACTTTTCGAAAAGTTTGCGAAAATGAAGAAAATCATCATAATCTGACATCAGGACAACTAAGATATAAAAATTCACTCATTTCGATGAAATCTGGGCACAAGTGTGAAATAAGCGAAAAGGGTCCCCAGGGCCGGGGTGGGGAAAATCTTCAATTTTTTCGACTTTTCGAAAAGTTTGCGAAAATGAAGAAAATCATCATAATCTGACATCAGGACAACTAAGATATAAAAATTCACTCATTTCGATGAAATCTGGGCACAAGTGTGAAATAAGCGAAAAGGGTCCCCAGGGCCGGGGTGGGGAAAATCTTCAATTTTTTCGACTTTTCGAAAAGTTTGCGAAAATGAAGAAAATCATCATAATCTGACATCAGGACAACTAAGATATAAAAATTCACTCATTTCGATGAAATCTGGGCACAAGTGTGAAATAAGCGAAAAGGGTCCCCAGGGCCGGGGTGGGGAAAATCTTCAATTTTTTCGACTTTTCGAAAAGTTTGCGAAAATGAAGAAAATCATCATAATCTGACATCAGGACAACTAAGATATAAAAATTCACTCATTTCGATGAAATCTGGGCACAAGTGTGAAATAAGCGAAAAGGGTCCCCAGGGCCGGGGTGGGGAAAATCTTCAATTTTTTCGACTTTTCGAAAAGTTTGCGAAAATGAAGAAAATCATCATAATCTGACATCAGGACAACTAAGATATAAAAATTCACTCATTTCGATGAAATCTGGGCACAAGTGTGAAATAAGCGAAAAGGGTCCCCAGGGCCGGGGTGGGGAAAATCTTCAATTTTTTCGACTTTTCGAAAAGTTTGCGAAAATGAAGAAAATCATCATAATCTGACATCAGGACAACTAAGATATAAAAATTCACTCATTTCGATGAAATCTGGGCACAAGTGTGAAATAAGCGAAAAGGGTCCCCAGGGCCGGGGTGGGGAAAATCTTCAATTTTTTCGACTTTTCGAAAAGTTTGCGAAAATGAAGAAAATCATCATAATCTGACATCAGGACAACTAAGATATAAAAATTCACTCATTTCGATGAAATCTGGGCACAAGTGTGAAATAAGCGAAAAGGGTCCCCAGGGCCGGGGTGGGGAAAATCTTCAATTTTTTCGACTTTTCGAAAAGTTTGCGAAAATGAAGAAAATCATCATAATCTGACATCAGGACAACTAAGATATAAAAATTCACTCATTTCGATGAAATCTGGGCACAAGTGTGAAATAAGCGAAAAGGGTCCCCAGGGCCGGGGTGGGGAAAATCTTCAATTTTTTCGACTTTTCGAAAAGTTTGCGAAAATGAAGAAAATCATCATAATCTGACATCAGGACAACTAAGATATAAAAATTCACTCATTTCGATGAAATCTGGGCACAAGTGTGAAATAAGCGAAAAGGGTCCCCAGGGCCGGGGTGGGGAAAATCTTCAATTTTTTCGACTTTTCGAAAAGTTTGCGAAAATGAAGAAAATCATCATAATCTGACATCAGGACAACTAAGATATAAAAATTCACTCATTTCGATGAAATCTGGGCACAAGTGTGAAATAAGCGAAAAGGGTCCCCAGGGCCGGGGTGGGGAAAATCTTCAATTTTTTCGACTTTTCGAAAAGTTTGCGAAAATGAAGAAAATCATCATAATCTGACATCAGGACAACTAAGATATAAAAATTCACTCATTTCGATGAAATCTGGGCACAAGTGTGAAATAAGCGAAAAGGGTCCCCAGGGCCGGGGTGGGGAAAATCTTCAATTTTTTCGACTTTTCGAAAAGTTTGCGAAAATGAAGAAAATCATCATAATCTGACATCAGGACAACTAAGATATAAAAATTCACTCATTTCGATGAAATCTGGGCACAAGTGTGAAATAAGCGAAAAGGGTCCCCAGGGCCGGGGTGGGGAAAATCTTCAATTTTTTCGACTTTTCGAAAAGTTTGCGAAAATGAAGAAAATCATCATAATCTGACATCAGGACAACTAAGATATAAAAATTCACTCATTTCGATGAAATCTGGGCACAAGTGTGAAATAAGCGAAAAGGGTCCCCAGGGCCGGGGTGGGGAAAATCTTCAATTTTTTCGACTTTTCGAAAAGTTTGCGAAAATGAAGAAAATCATCATAATCTGACATCAGGACAACTAAGATATAAAAATTCACTCATTTCGATGAAATCTGGGCACAAGTGTGAAATAAGCGAAAAGGGTCCCCAGGGCCGGGGTGGGGAAAATCTTCAATTTTTTCGACTTTTCGAAAAGTTTGCGAAAATGAAGAAAATCATCATAATCTGACATCAGGACAACTAAGATATAAAAATTCACTCATTTCGATGAAATCTGGGCACAAGTGTGAAATAAGCGAAAAGGGTCCCCAGGGCCGGGGTGGGGAAAATCTTCAATTTTTTCGACTTTTCGAAAAGTTTGCGAAAATGAAGAAAATCATCATAATCTGACATCAGGACAACTAAGATATAAAAATTCACTCATTTCGATGAAATCTGGGCACAAGTGTGAAATAAGCGAAAAGGGTCCCCAGGGCCGGGGTGGGGAAAATCTTCAATTTTTTCGACTTTTCGAAAAGTTTGCGAAAATGAAGAAAATCATCATAATCTGACATCAGGACAACTAAGATATAAAAATTCACTCATTTCGATGAAATCTGGGCACAAGTGTGAAATAAGCGAAAAGGGTCCCCAGGGCCGGGGTGGGGAAAATCTTCAATTTTTTCGACTTTTCGAAAAGTTTGCGAAAATGAAGAAAATCATCATAATCTGACATCAGGACAACTAAGATATAAAAATTCACTCATTTCGATGAAATCTGGGCACAAGTGTGAAATAAGCGAAAAGGGTCCCCAGGGCCGGGGTGGGGAAAATCTTCAATTTTTTCGACTTTTCGAAAAGTTTGCGAAAATGAAGAAAATCATCATAATCTGACATCAGGACAACTAAGATATAAAAATTCACTCATTTCGATGAAATCTGGGCACAAGTGTGAAATAAGCGAAAAGGGTCCCCAGGGCCGGGGTGGGGAAAATCTTCAATTTTTTCGACTTTTCGAAAAGTTTGCGAAAATGAAGAAAATCATCATAATCTGACATCAGGACAACTAAGATATAAAAATTCACTCATTTCGATGAAATCTGGGCACAAGTGTGAAATAAGCGAAAAGGGTCCCCAGGGCCGGGGTGGGGAAAATCTTCAATTTTTTCGACTTTTCGAAAAGTTTGCGAAAATGAAGAAAATCATCATAATCTGACATCAGGACAACTAAGATATAAAAATTCACTCATTTCGATGAAATCTGGGCACAAGTGTGAAATAAGCGAAAAGGGTCCCCAGGGCCGGGGTGGGGAAAATCTTCAATTTTTTCGACTTTTCGAAAAGTTTGCGAAAATGAAGAAAATCATCATAATCTGACATCAGGACAACTAAGATATAAAAATTCACTCATTTCGATGAAATCTGGGCACAAGTGTGAAATAAGCGAAAAGGGTCCCCAGGGCCGGGGTGGGGAAAATCTTCAATTTTTTCGACTTTTCGAAAAGTTTGCGAAAATGAAGAAAATCATCATAATCTGACATCAGGACAACTAAGATATAAAAATTCACTCATTTCGATGAAATCTGGGCACAAGTGTGAAATAAGCGAAAAGGGTCCCCAGGGCCGGGGTGGGGAAAATCTTCAATTTTTTCGACTTTTCGAAAAGTTTGCGAAAATGAAGAAAATCATCATAATCTGACATCAGGACAACTAAGATATAAAAATTCACTCATTTCGATGAAATCTGGGCACAAGTGTGAAATAAGCGAAAAGGGTCCCCAGGGCCGGGGTGGGGAAAATCTTCAATTTTTTCGACTTTTCGAAAAGTTTGCGAAAATGAAGAAAATCATCATAATCTGACATCAGGACAACTAAGATATAAAAATTCACTCATTTCGATGAAATCTGGGCACAAGTGTGAAATAAGCGAAAAGGGTCCCCAGGGCCGGGGTGGGGAAAATCTTCAATTTTTTCGACTTTTCGAAAAGTTTGCGAAAATGAAGAAAATCATCATAATCTG
>OZ024829.1:92103365-92280865 GCA_964016985.1 Anodontia alba
AAGAAAATCATCATAATCTGACATCAGGACAACTAAGATATAAAAATTCACTCATTTCGATGAAATCTGGGCACAAGTGTGAAATAAGCGAAAAGGGTCCCCAGGGCCGGGGTGGGGAAAATCTTCAATTTTTGAGTATAAGCAGTGGTATCAACGCAAGACGAAGAAAATCATCATAATCTGACATCAGGACAACTAAGATATAAAAATTCACTCATTTCGATGAAATCTGGGCACAAGTGTGAAATAAGCGAAAAGGGTCCCCAGGGCCGGGGTGGGGAAAATCTTCAATTTTTTCGACTTTTCGAAAAGTTTGCGAAAATGAAGAAAATCATCATAATCTGACATCAGGACAACTAAGATATAAAAATTCACTCATTTCGATGAAATCTGGGCACAAGTGTGAAATAAGCGAAAAGGGTCCCCAGGGCCGGGGTGGGGAAAATCTTCAATTTTTTCGACTTTTCGAAAAGTTTGCGAAAATGAAGAAAATCATCATAATCTGACATCAGGACAACTAAGATATAAAAATTCACTCATTTCGATGAAATCTGGGCACAAGTGTGAAATAAGCGAAAAGGGTCCCCAGGGCCGGGGTGGGGAAAATCTTCAATTTTTTCGACTTTTCGAAAAGTTTGCGAAAATGAAGAAAATCATCATAATCTGACATCAGGACAACTAAGATATAAAAATTCACTCATTTCGATGAAATCTGGGCACAAGTGTGAAATAAGCGAAAAGGGTCCCCAGGGCCGGGGTGGGGAAAATCTTCAATTTTTTCGACTTTTCGAAAAGTTTGCGAAAATGAAGAAAATCATCATAATCTGACATCAGGACAACTAAGATATAAAAATTCACTCATTTCGATGAAATCTGGGCACAAGTGTGAAATAAGCGAAAAGGGTCCCCAGGGCCGGGGTGGGGAAAATCTTCAATTTTTTCGACTTTTCGAAAAGTTTGCGAAAATGAAGAAAATCATCATAATCTGACATCAGGACAACTAAGATATAAAAATTCACTCATTTCGATGAAATCTGGGCACAAGTGTGAAATAAGCGAAAAGGGTCCCCAGGGCCGGGGTGGGGAAAATCTTCAATTTTTTCGACTTTTCGAAAAGTTTGCGAAAATGAAGAAAATCATCATAATCTGACATCAGGACAACTAAGATATAAAAATTCACTCATTTCGATGAAATCTGGGCACAAGTGTGAAATAAGCGAAAAGGGTCCCCAGGGCCGGGGTGGGGAAAATCTTCAATTTTTTCGACTTTTCGAAAAGTTTGCGAAAATGAAGAAAATCATCATAATCTGACATCAGGACAACTAAGATATAAAAATTCACTCATTTCGATGAAATCTGGGCACAAGTGTGAAATAAGCGAAAAGGGTCCCCAGGGCCGGGGTGGGGAAAATCTTCAATTTTTTCGACTTTTCGAAAAGTTTGCGAAAATGAAGAAAATCATCATAATCTGACATCAGGACAACTAAGATATAAAAATTCACTCATTTCGATGAAATCTGGGCACAAGTGTGAAATAAGCGAAAAGGGTCCCCAGGGCCGGGGTGGGGAAAATCTTCAATTTTTTCGACTTTTCGAAAAGTTTGCGAAAATGAAGAAAATCATCATAATCTGACATCAGGACAACTAAGATATAAAAATTCACTCATTTCGATGAAATCTGGGCACAAGTGTGAAATAAGCGAAAAGGGTCCCCAGGGCCGGGGTGGGGAAAATCTTCAATTTTTTCGACTTTTCGAAAAGTTTGCGAAAATGAAGAAAATCATCATAATCTGACATCAGGACAACTAAGATATAAAAATTCACTCATTTCGATGAAATCTGGGCACAAGTGTGAAATAAGCGAAAAGGGTCCCCAGGGCCGGGGTGGGGAAAATCTTCAATTTTTTCGACTTTTCGAAAAGTTTGCGAAAATGAAGAAAATCATCATAATCTGACATCAGGACAACTAAGATATAAAAATTCACTCATTTCGATGAAATCTGGGCACAAGTGTGAAATAAGCGAAAAGGGTCCCCAGGGCCGGGGTGGGGAAAATCTTCAATTTTTTCGACTTTTCGAAAAGTTTGCGAAAATGAAGAAAATCATCATAATCTGACATCAGGACAACTAAGATATAAAAATTCACTCATTTCGATGAAATCTGGGCACAAGTGTGAAATAAGCGAAAAGGGTCCCCAGGGCCGGGGTGGGGAAAATCTTCAATTTTTTCGACTTTTCGAAAAGTTTGCGAAAATGAAGAAAATCATCATAATCTGACATCAGGACAACTAAGATATAAAAATTCACTCATTTCGATGAAATCTGGGCACAAGTGTGAAATAAGCGAAAAGGGTCCCCAGGGCCGGGGTGGGGAAAATCTTCAATTTTTTCGACTTTTCGAAAAGTTTGCGAAAATGAAGAAAATCATCATAATCTGACATCAGGACAACTAAGATATAAAAATTCACTCATTTCGATGAAATCTGGGCACAAGTGTGAAATAAGCGAAAAGGGTCCCCAGGGCCGGGGTGGGGAAAATCTTCAATTTTTTCGACTTTTCGAAAAGTTTGCGAAAATGAAGAAAATCATCATAATCTGACATCAGGACAACTAAGATATAAAAATTCACTCATTTCGATGAAATCTGGGCACAAGTGTGAAATAAGCGAAAAGGGTCCCCAGGGCCGGGGTGGGGAAAATCTTCAATTTTTTCGACTTTTCGAAAAGTTTGCGAAAATGAAGAAAATCATCATAATCTGACATCAGGACAACTAAGATATAAAAATTCACTCATTTCGATGAAATCTGGGCACAAGTGTGAAATAAGCGAAAAGGGTCCCCAGGGCCGGGGTGGGGAAAATCTTCAATTTTTTCGACTTTTCGAAAAGTTTGCGAAAATGAAGAAAATCATCATAATCTGACATCAGGACAACTAAGATATAAAAATTCACTCATTTCGATGAAATCTGGGCACAAGTGTGAAATAAGCGAAAAGGGTCCCCAGGGCCGGGGTGGGGAAAATCTTCAATTTTTTCGACTTTTCGAAAAGTTTGCGAAAATGAAGAAAATCATCATAATCTGACATCAGGACAACTAAGATATAAAAATTCACTCATTTCGATGAAATCTGGGCACAAGTGTGAAATAAGCGAAAAGGGTCCCCAGGGCCGGGGTGGGGAAAATCTTCAATTTTTTCGACTTTTCGAAAAGTTTGCGAAAATGAAGAAAATCATCATAATCTGACATCAGGACAACTAAGATATAAAAATTCACTCATTTCGATGAAATCTGGGCACAAGTGTGAAATAAGCGAAAAGGGTCCCCAGGGCCGGGGTGGGGAAAATCTTCAATTTTTTCGACTTTTCGAAAAGTTTGCGAAAATGAAGAAAATCATCATAATCTGACATCAGGACAACTAAGATATAAAAATTCACTCATTTCGATGAAATCTGGGCACAAGTGTGAAATAAGCGAAAAGGGTCCCCAGGGCCGGGGTGGGGAAAATCTTCAATTTTTTCGACTTTTCGAAAAGTTTGCGAAAATGAAGAAAATCATCATAATCTGACATCAGGACAACTAAGATATAAAAATTCACTCATTTCGATGAAATCTGGGCACAAGTGTGAAATAAGCGAAAAGGGTCCCCAGGGCCGGGGTGGGGAAAATCTTCAATTTTTTCGACTTTTCGAAAAGTTTGCGAAAATGAAGAAAATCATCATAATCTGACATCAGGACAACTAAGATATAAAAATTCACTCATTTCGATGAAATCTGGGCACAAGTGTGAAATAAGCGAAAAGGGTCCCCAGGGCCGGGGTGGGGAAAATCTTTAATTTTTTCGACTTTTCGAAAAGTTTGCGAAAATGAAGAAAATCATCATAATCTGACATCAGGACAACTAAGATATAAAAATTCACTCATTTCGATGAAATCTGGGCACAAGTGTGAAATAAGCGAAAAGGGTCCCCAGGGCCGGGGTGGGGAAAATCTTCAATTTTTTCGACTTTTCGAAAAGTTTGCGAAAATGAAGAAAATCATCATAATCTGACATCAGGACAACTAAGATATAAAAATTCACTCATTTCGATGAAATCTGGGCACAAGTGTGAAATAAGCGAAAAGGGTCCCCAGGGCCGGGGTGGGGAAAATCTTCAATTTTTTCGACTTTTCGAAAAGTTTGCGAAAATGAAGAAAATCATCATAATCTGACATCAGGACAACTAAGATATAAAAATTCACTCATTTCGATGAAATCTGGGCACAAGTGTGAAATAAGCGAAAAGGGTCCCCAGGGCCGGGGTGGGGAAAATCTTCAATTTTTTCGACTTTTCGAAAAGTTTGCGAAAATGAAGAAAATCATCATAATCTGACATCAGGACAACTAAGATATAAAAATTCACTCATTTCGATGAAATCTGGGCACAAGTGTGAAATAAGCGAAAAGGGTCCCCAGGGCCGGGGTGGGGAAAATCTTCAATTTTTTCGACTTTTCGAAAAGTTTGAGAAAATGAAGAAAATCATCATAATCTGACATCAGGACAACTAAGATATAAAAATTCACTCATTTCGATGAAATCTGGGCACAAGTGTGAAATAAGCGAAAAGGGTCCCCAGGGCCGGGGTGGGGAAAATCTTCAATTTTTTCGACTTTTCGAAAAGTTTGAGAAAATGAAGAAAATCATCATAATCTGACATCAGGACAACTAAGATATAAAAATTCACTCATTTCGATGAAATCTGGGCACAAGTGTGAAATAAGCGAAAAGGGTCCCCAGGGCCGGGGTGGGGAAAATCTTCAATTTTTTCGACTTTTCGAAAAGTTTGAGAAAATGAAGAAAATCATCATAATCTGACATCAGGACAACTAAGATATAAAAATTCACTCATTTCGATGAAATCTGGGCACAAGTGTGAAATAAGCGAAAAGGGTCCCCAGGGCCGGGGTGGGGAAAATCTTCAATTTTTTCGACTTTTCGAAAAGTTTGCGAAAATGAAGAAAATCATCATAATCTGACATCAGGACAACTAAGATATAAAAATTCACTCATTTCGATGAAATCTGGGCACAAGTGTGAAATAAGCGAAAAGGGTCCCCAGGGCCGGGGTGGGGAAAATCTTCAATTTTTTCGACTTTTCGAAAAGTTTGCGAAAATGAAGAAAATCATCATAATCTGACATCAGGACAACTAAGATATAAAAATTCACTCATTTCGATGAAATCTGGGCACAAGTGTGAAATAAGCGAAAAGGGTCCCCAGGGCCGGGGTGGGGAAAATCTTCAATTTTTTCGACTTTTCGAAAAGTTTGCGAAAATGAAGAAAATCATCATAATCTGACATCAGGACAACTAAGATATAAAAATTCACTCATTTCGATGAAATCTGGGCACAAGTGTGAAATAAGCGAAAAGGGTCCCCAGGGCCGGGGTGGGGAAAATCTTCAATTTTTTCGACTTTTCGAAAAGTTTGCGAAAATGAAGAAAATCATCATAATCTGACATCAGGACAACTAAGATATAAAAATTCACTCATTTCGATGAAATCTGGGCACAAGTGTGAAATAAGCGAAAAGGGTCCCCAGGGCCGGGGTGGGGAAAATCTTCAATTTTTTCGACTTTTCGAAAAGTTTGCGAAAATGAAGAAAATCATCATAATCTGACATCAGGACAACTAAGATATAAAAATTCACTCATTTCGATGAAATCTGGGCACAAGTGTGAAATAAGCGAAAAGGGTCCCCAGGGCCGGGGTGGGGAAAATCTTCAATTTTTTCGACTTTTCGAAAAACAGTTGACCAGTATTGTGCAGACCAGTATTGTGCACATTCTTTTGCCAGAAACTGACAACTGCCCTTCTTGAATGAGCGGAAAGGAGACAATGACCGTAGAAAATATATTCATGATCAATCTCCACGAAAGAATGTTGCCGACCTGGGCTGTAGTAGAAGTGGTTTTGTTTGTTTGTGTTGAGGTTTTACGGCCCAGTCAACCCAATGGGGTCATGTCGAGCGCGGTCAGTTTACCTAACCACACGTTTACTGGGCAGGCTTAGTCCTCTAAGCGGTTAACCAGTAGTGTGCACATTCTTTCGCCAGAAACTGACAACTGCCCTTCTTGAATCAGCGGAAGGGAGAGAATGACCGTAGAAAATATTTCATGATCAATCTCCACGAAAGAATGTTGCCGACCTCGGCGGGGGTTGAATCCGCGACCTCCTGGTCTCCAGTCGGACGGCGCATCCAACTGAGCCACCGAGGCCGGCGTAGTAGAAGTAGTAGTAGTAGTAGCAGTAGTAGTAATAGTGGTAGTAGAAGTAGTAGTAGTAGTAGTAGTAGCAGCAGTAGAAGTAGAAGTAAAAGTAGTAGTAATAGTTGTAGTAGTAGTAGTAGTAGTAGTAGTAGTAGTAGTAATTATTATTATTGTCAAAGAGTAGATGCGCTAATTGATCTGGCTTTCTCTGTCCCGAATCCTATAGAAATCCATTTAGTAGTAGTAGTAGTAGTAGTAGTAGTAGTAGTAGTAGTAGTAGTAGTAGTAGTAGTAGTTGGAGGAGTAGTAGTAGAATTGGTAGTAGTAGTGGTGGTGGCAGCTGCAGTAGTAGTAGTAGTAGTAGTAGTAGCAGCAGCAGTAGCAGTAGCAAAAGTAGTAGTCGTAGTAGTAGAAGAAGTAGTAGTAGTAGTAGTAGTAGTTGTTGTTGTTGTAACAGTAGTAGCAGTAGCAATAGTATTAGTAGTAGTAGCAGCAGCAGCAGCAGCAGCAGCAGCAGCAGCAGCAGCAGCAGTAGTAGTATTAGTAGTAGTAACAGTAGTAGTAGTAGTAGAAGTCGTAGTAGTATTAGTAGTAGTAGTAGTAGTAGTAGTAGTAGTAGTAGAAGAAGGCGTAATTAAAGTAGTAGTAGTAGTAGTAGTAGTAGTAGTAGAAGAAGTAGTAGCAGCAGCAGTAGCAGTAGCAATAATAGTAGTAGCAGTAGTAGTAGTAGTAGTAGTAGTAGTAGTAGTAGTAGTAGTAGTAGCAGCAGCAGTAGTAGTAGTAGTAACAACAGTAGCAGCAACAGTAGCAGTAGTAGCAGAAGTAGTAGTAGTAGTAGTAGTAGTAGTAGTAGTAGTAGTTTTAGTAACAGTAGTAGTAGAAGTCGTAGTAGTAGTAGTAGTAGTAGTAGTAGTAGTAATAGTAGCAGTCGTAGTAGTAAAAAGAGTAATTTGAAGTAGTAGTAGTAGTAGTAGTAGCAGCAGCAGCAGCAGCAGCAGCAGCAGCAGCACTGAGCAGCAGCAGTAGTAGTAGTAGTAGTAGTAGTAGTAGTAGTAGTATGAACTGGCACAGACAACAAAGACCCAGAACAACATTTTGCACCCGCGCAGTATGATCAGGACTTTTCTCTTGGACGATGTTTACCCTAAATATTTGAACACTTAAGCTCTTACCACACTTGCCCTAAAATCGAAAACTCCCATTTGATTACAGGTTGATATGTCCAAGAATTGCTGGATGTGACGCTAACAGTATAGACGTTCACCAGACGCTGCATTCTGGTGTGTCTGATATGCGTCTACACTGATTGCCCATGACTACCCCTCCGAATCCTCCATAACTTTCCATAGTAATACAACAACTCTATAACTGTACAGTGAAGGCACTTGGGATGTGACTGCACAATCTCGCAGGCTAATCTGGGCTTTCTAATCACATACACGGGTTACGGGTATCAGTTTTATAAGCTGAAACTATAAAAAGGGCAATATGCCGCATGCCAACAACGAAGATCTAAACAGCTATCGCATCCGGATGCGGAGATCGACGAAAATTCTCGTAGTGGTGGGGTGGGGGTAACTTCCATAGTACGGATGTGCGTGCCGACTGGCCCATTTTTTTTTTTCAACAAAAAGTATATGACTGACCCGATATTTCTTATTGGTATATGAAAGGCCCCACATTTCTGACATCCCGGTATATGCATATAGTTTTCGCTCAGAGAATTTTCGAGGCTGCTTGTTCTCTCGGTATTCAATGACTGCGATATTTGTCTAACTACCTGCAATGAATGGGTACAAAAAAATCAAAGGGCAGTATATGAATGGGTCAACATTTCAGACGATCTAAAATATAAATGGGTCCGTCTTTTCAAAGGCCAGGTATATGAATGGAGTAGGTTTCGAAATACTGGCTTGCACACCGTGTCACATTTATCCCCAAGTTACCCCACGAGCGAATATCAATTAAAACGGTGCGTATTGCGAAAAATAATATGTACGAATTAGTGTTTCGTACGTGACGGAACATTTGAATTTAGTACCTCCAAACATAGTTTAAAAGTGTATTCTATTTCACTCGTTAGTAAGTTAAATAAATAAAATGTTCAGTTAATTCAGGGATGTGGCACAGTTTTACTTATAACAAATATTCAAGAAGGTCATAATGAGAAAAAAAGCACATTAGCTCCTGTATGCGATAGTCAAATACAAGTAGCTACTTTTATAAAAACGGTTACTTTATATCCTTTCGAATATGTATTCGTATCAGCTTGAAATAATTCGTTCTTGTCATTTCAATGAAGTTAAGCAACGCCAATTCGTTTTAATAGTACTTGGATGGGTGAACGCTTTCCAGTACCAGATGTTGTAGATACTTCTTGCATTTTTTCTGCTTTTCTTTTCTTTTCTACTTTTCAACTCGACAAAACTATACCCAACAAAATAATTTCAGGGTCAATTAGTGCAATTTTCCATATATGCAAACTTTGACCGATTATATGGACAACATCACAGAAGATGTTGAAATTTTGTTGATTGTTTCTAAAAGAGAAACCCGAAAAGGAGTGTTTCCAAGAACAAATTTCGAAATGAAAATTTTCATTTTAAAATTCGTAAAAAATGCTACATTTTACCCAAAAATATAAAATTGGCAGTTGAACATGATAAGTAATGTCTTGACTTCAAACTGTGAATAGATCATAGAAAAAGCTTTAATTTCATTCAAGAAACTCAAATTTTCTTACAGTTACCCTCCATAGATTATTCATGGTCTAACATTACGAAAACACGCCTATTCAAATATATTGTAAATTTTACCACCAAAAACTGAAAGTTTTCAGATAAAGATTCTAATATTTTCCATATATCTGCTCAAAACATAGATTGTGGGTACTCGTTAGAACCGCCTCGCCGAGGTTAGAGTGCCCACAAGCTATGTTTTTGAGCAGAAATAAGAACAAGAGGACCATGATGGTCCTATATTGCTCACCTGAGCAAACAGCTTTGCATACTTACTGCTGAAGTTTCAGCCAAGTTCACTGCTCTAAGATTTTTGTATAAATTTTATAGCCCTGCTCCCCAGCGGCCATGTTTTTTTCAAGCATCATGATGGTTTGAACTGAATCTTGAAAGAGGGTCACCAAAGGAACAATTCTGCTAAGTTATATTGAAATCGGTCCAGTGGTTTCTAACAAAAAGATTTTTAAAATATTTTATATAGCTCTATATGGAAAATAAGCCCCACCTCCTAATGGCCATGTTTTTTGACAAATCATGACGGCCTGAACAATCTTGGTAAAGGGTCACCAAGGAAACATTTCTGCCAAGTTATACTGACATCGGTCCAGTGGTTTCTGACTAGAAGATTTTTTTTCAAGTTTTCTATATAGATATATAGGGAAAATAAGCCCCACCCCCTTGCAGCCATATTTTTGACGAATCATGATGGCTTGAACAACCTTGGAAGAGGGTGACCACAGACACATTCCTTCCAAGTAATATTGAAATCGGTCCATTGGTTTCTGACAAGAAGATTTTTAAAGTTTTCTATAAAGATACATATAAAGGGAAAATAAGCCCTGCCCCCTGGCGGCCATGTTTTTTGACGAATCCAAACGGCTTGAACAATCTTGGTGGAGGATCACCAAAAGAACATTTCTGCAAATTTATATGGAAATCGGTCAAGTGGTTTGGGACAAGATGATTTTTACATTTTTCTATATATACGGAAAATAAGCCCCGCCCCCTGGCGGCCATGTTTTTTGACGAATCCAAATGGCTCGAACAATCTTGGTAGAGGATCACTAAAGAAACATTTCTACAAAATTATATGGAAATCGGTCCAGTGGTTTCTGACAAGAAGATTTTTAAAGTTTTCTATATAGATATATAGGGAAAATAAGCCCCACCCCCTGGCAGCCATGTTTTGACAAATCCAAATGGCTTGAACAATCTTGGTAGAGGATCACCAAAGGAACATTTCTGCAAAATTATATGGAAATCGGTTCAGTGGTTTCGGACAAAAAGGATTTTTACATTTTTCAATATAGATATATAGGGAAAATAAGCCCCGCCCCCTGGCGGCCATGCTTTTAGACTAATCGAAATGGCTCGAACAATCTTGGTAGAAGATCACCAAAGGAACATTTCTGCAAAATTATATGGAAATCGGTCTAGTGGTTTCTGACAAGAAGATTTTTAAAGTTTTCTATATAGATATATAGGGAAATTAAGCCCCGCCCCCTGGCGGCCATGTTTTTTGACGAATCCAAATGGCTTGAACAATCTTGGTAGAGGATCACTAAAGAAACATTTTTGCAAAATTATACTGAAATCGGTCCAGTCGTTTCGGAGAAGAAGTTTTTTTAAATTTTCTATATAAATATATAAGGAAAATAAGCCCCGCCCCCATGGCGTCCATGTTTTTTTGACGAATCCAAATGGCCTGAATAATCTTGGTAGAGGATCACCAAAGGAACATTTCTGCAAAATTATATGGAAATCAGTCCAGCGGTTTCTGATAAGAAGATTTTTAAAGTTTTCTATATAGATATATAGGGAAAATAAGCCCCGCCCCCTAGCGGCCATGTTTTTTGACGAATCCAAATGGTTTGAACAATCTTGGTAGAGGATCACCAAAGAAACATTTCTGCAAAATTACATTGAAATCGGTCCAGTGGTTTCTGACAAGAAGATTTTTAAAGTTTTCTATATAGATACATAGGGAAAATAAGCCCCGCCCCCTGGCGGCCATGTTTTTTGACGAATCCGAATGGCTTGAACAATCTTTGTAGAGGATCACCAAAGGAACATTTCTGCAAAATTATATTGAAATCGGTCCAGTGGTTTCTGACAAGAAGAATTTTTAAGTTTACAGTTAAAAAATCTATTTTTAGCTCCTGTGACCTAGATATGCAATGGACCGGAACCATTTGAACAACTTTGAAAGAGGACCAACCAAGGATCATTCCTGTGAAGTTTGGTCAAAATCCAGTCAGTGGTTTAGGAGGAGATGTTGTTTAAAGATTGTGAACGGACGGACATACGGACGACGACGACGACGACAGACGGTGAGTGATCACAAAAGCTCAGGTGAGCTAATAAAAGTGGGGTTTAAAGGGGTCAAAATTATATAGGTACGTTTTCGTGATGGAGGAATCATCGATGTAATTTTAGCCTCTCAAAGTTTTCTATATAGATACATAGGGAAAATAAGCCCCGGCCCCTGGCGGCCATGTTTTTTGACGAATCCGAATGGCTTGAACAATCTTGGTAGAGGATCACCAAAGGAACATTTCTGCAAAATTATATTGAAATCGGTCCAGTGGTTTCTGACAAGAAGATTTTTTTAGTTTACAGTTAAAAATCTATTTTTAGCTCCTATGACCTAGATATGCAATGGACCGGAACCATTTGAACAACTTTGAAAGAGGACCAACCAAGGATCATTCCTGTGAAGTTTGGTCAAAATCCAATCAGTGGTTTAGGAGGAGATGTTGTTTAAAGATTGCGGACGGACGCACATACGGACGACGACGACGACGACGACGACGGACGGTGAGTGATCACAAAAGCTCAGGTGAGCTAATAAAAGTGGGGTTTAAGGGGGTCAAAATTATATAGGTACGTTTTCGTGATGGGGGAATCACCGATGCAATTTTAGCCTCTCAAAGGGTTGACCTCTTTTTCTGGCCATATCTGGGTGTGTTTTACCCTTAAGAAAGTGGAATTTGCAAGGTTGTGTTTGGGGAAATCATGTTTTGACTAAAATAGAAAATTTCAGATATTCTGAAAAAAAAACACATCATTTTGGGGCAAAAAGTTATTTTTCAGAAATTCCCATTTTTCTCAGAATCTTCTAGGCTGACAATGTTCACGCCATTGATACTTTGTAGCTGAACATATTTCTAACATGTTGAGCTTATTCAAATTGGCTTGCAAATATCAGTATTGGCCACAGAATAATTTTAAAAACTGACGGGTCGCATTTGAATGTTAATCAAAAGGAAACTGAAACTGGTCACCCTTTAATTATTTGGTTGAGTATAGTTAGGCGTAAAAAAAAAAAAAAAAAAAAAAAAAACAATAGCTGTGTTTCCACTAACATGCTGAAAAAAATGTGGTCGGTAGGTAGGGGAAACGTTTTGTTTTTTTATTTATTTTTCTATTATTTCTCCAGAAAAGAACAGGGTCGGGCCTGTAATTTTATGAAAATACGAGTATTTTGTTGAGGGTCTGTGCTTTACTTGTTTATTTTGCATTTTTACTGAAAGCAGAGTCGGGCGTTTGAAACAGGGTCGGTCGGGTTAGTGGAAACACACACCTTTTGTTACGCCTTAAATAATAATCATCACTGTGTGAGTGGCATCTGTTTCGATTATTGCGAGGCTAGCGGCTCTAATACGACGCGGAATATGAGCCCCCCGCCCCCTCCCGCCCCTCGCCCCCCCCCCCCCCCGCCGCATCCCCTCCCTCACCCCCACCCCTCATCTAAAGCGAGTTTTATATACATTCATTTTTTTTTTTTCAAAATTATTATATAAAACAAAAGATTTACCCTTTAAATGATTTTCAACTTATTCAGTACACTGCCGAGATTTTCATTCATTGTTTCACACCAATGACACACGACTGCACGATCCACACGGAGTTATAAGCTGACCAATAACAAGCTAAACCGGTTTTGGGGGCTATAAATGTAATGGGCCGTGAAGTGCGTAGGTGTTGTAAATACCATTACGAAAACACGCCTATTCAAATATATTGAAAATTTCACCACCAAAAACTGAAAGTCTTCAGATAAAAATCCTAATATTTTTCATATTTCTGCTCAATACATAGATTGTGGTACTCGTTAGAATCGCCTCGGCGAGGCGCTTCTAACGAGAACCACAGTCTATGTTTTTCAGCAGAAATATGAAAAATAATGTATACCCCTGTAAACCCCAGTTTTACTATACAAAAGTGGGGTTTAAGGGGGTCAAAATTATATAGGTATGTTTTCATGATGCGAAGAAAAGAAATCAGGCGCGTAGCCAAGTGGATGCTATGAAGTCCGGGCTTCAACATAGATTTCGCAATTTAACCTTATTTTCACCTCAAACTAGCTCAGATGACATCAAATTGGCCGAGCCACAGTATTTCCTACAAGACCACGTGTCTCTTAAGCAATGACTCAGATCAGCTTGCGCAAATATACAGGCTGATCAGTCTTTGATCTGCGCCAATAAGTCAAATATCCAAACTTTCCTCAGACGAACGCTGGGCGAACATGCAATCTTGTAGGAAATGCTGTGCCTCGGCTGAAATTTCAGAGATTCTATTAGTAGGCTTCATTTGCATAAAGTTCCTGGTCCTGCTACGCCCCTGGAAATGGTCATGTTCCATATTATTTTTTATTTTTTTATTTATTATTATTTTATTTTTTTTTTTTTAGTTATGACAGCGAAGCAATGTCCTCCCTGCGGTGCTACGACACTAAGTCTGGTCCGGACTTACCTGTTATGCATTAAGACATAAAAAAAAGTATTTATATATATATACATATATTTCTTTTTTTTTTTTTGCGGGAAAACACTGGTCATTAGTATCAACACTACATTATGTTTTGTTTTGTGTATTTTTTCTTTCATTGTTGCCCTCTCTTTCTTTCATTATGTAATCGAATTTGTTGATTTAGCCATCATACGTTTTTTTTTTTTTTTTTTTTTTTTTTTTTTTTTTTTTTTTTTTTTTTTGTTCTTTCAAATTACCTAATGGTAACCAATTTATTCTCCCCGTCCCGTAAACAGAGGGTCGGGGAGTACCATCCCCCTGATTAACTTAATTAATAGATGTTCATGTCTGTAGACGATAATATTCAGACCAAAGTAGTTGTGTTGTGGCTAATGTATTTGTTTATTTATCCCAAATGCTGGAACAATTAAGCCTGAGTTTACATTTCCTACCAGGACAAGACACGGCACCATCTGATCAGGGTCTTTGCCACCCATTCTGAGAATTTTAGATGCATGTATATCTGCTTGCAGCTCAGACGTAATGACATGTATGATTAACAGTTAAAATGTCCCAATATTATGGCGAATAGTGTGATATAATTATCTCATATCCATACACATTTACCCAAAAATTACGAAAACACGCCTATTCAAAACACGCCTATTCAAATATATAGAAATTTTCACCTCCAAATCCTAAACATTTTCAGATGAAAAACTCTGATATTTTTTCATATTTCTGCTCAAAACATAGATTGTGGGTACTCGTTAGAACCGCCTCGTCGATCGAGGCGGTTCTAACGAGTACCCACAATCTATGTTTTTGAGCGGAGATAAGAAAAATAATGTATACTCCTGTAAACCCCAGTTTTACTATATAAAAGTGGGGTTTAAGGGGGTCAAATTATATAGGCATGTTTTCATGATGTATGGGAAACCAAATGTCAACCATTAGATGACAGAATTGATAGGAAAATAAGAAAAAAAGATAAACAAACAAAAGGAAAAATGTGCTCTAGATGTCTTCTCTCAATGCAGATGGCAGTGTACAGAAAAAAGCATACATAATAAATGTATATTTTAAAATCTTGATTAACCCTTAAAGCGCCAGTCACAACTGCAACAGACGACATTTTATTTTATTTATTTATTTTTATTTTTCAGAGAAAACAAGTCTTGACATTTCATATGAATCGTCTGCTTAGCTTGGCAGACGATTCACATATGAAATTTTAAGACTTGTTTTCTCTGAAAACAAAATTCGAATGTCGTCTGCAACAAATTTTGCTTGGCACTTTAAGGGTTATCATATCAGGAGCATTATACAAACTCAGTGCTTTGATTCCCAAATTCTTGATATTTATACCATTATTTTCTCAATTTTTTTAAATGGTCATTTTTTGTTGCTGCATACTTTTACAGTGCCAGGCGCCAGGAGCATCTTGTATGTTTAATAAATGCTCTGCATGTTGTAAGCTTTAACACGCGACCTCCTGATCGTCACTAGGACGTGCATCCGAATGAGCCACCGAGGCCGGCTAGAATATTCCTAATGTATAAAAATGTAAAATAGCAACGTTATTTATATTCTGTTGTACCCTGATAAGCGCGAGGAAGACCCACAGTGTACGGGCTTTTTCTTTGTTGTTGTTTAAAGGAGGTAACTACACACATCTGACGTCATGGATATGCTATTTTTCGAGTCTGACCCATGGCAGAAGGGATGGGGAGCAAACGTTTCATTAATCACGCCAATAAAGATGGTGCAATATGCCGATCTGTATCTTGGTTTCTCGAATAACGTAACGGCTTCTTTGAATAGCAATCATCATAAAACTAGAACATTCGTAATTAAATCAATATTGTTAATTAAACGAAAACCCCAAACCAACAAATAATATACACATATACACTTGAAATGGCACTTCCGTCATCTGAAACATATTTCAGTATTTATTTTTCTTTTGTTTTTACTCTCTCTCTCTCTCTCTCTCTCTCTCTCTCTCTCTCTCTCTCTCTCTCTCTGCGTTGCCTCGTTCATTAAAAATAGATATTTTTCAAACCCTTTTGCCGAGAACTTGCCGGTATATCTTGTTATCATCTTGTCAGTATTAATGTGTATACAAAATTTTATCAAATTTCAGCGATTTCAATATTTTCACTTTTTTTTTTTTTTTCTTTTTTTTTTTTTTTTTTTGTTTCGGCGTTGCCTTAGTCAAAGAATATTGGCATTTGGCAAGCGTATTGGCTAAATCTTGTCAGTATTTGTCAAAAATATCAAAATATTCCCAACAGTTTAAGCGCTATGGCAATTTTCATTGACTGACCACGGACGGACAAACAATCTAACAGACGGACAAACGGACCCACATGGTGATAATAGGGCATTCTCGGAAAGTCAACCTTTTGGTCGGTCGACTTCTATCCGACTCGTACAATATCCCAAGCGATTTTCACAAACATATTACGGAGGACACGCCTCGGCAAGGCTAGTTATAAAGAAGTCCGGCATTTGACTATTTCATTGGTTTATCTTATAAACATGTATCTGCATGTCAAAAAATATCAAAATATCCCAAGCTGTTTAAAAGTTAAAAATATTTTCACAAACTAATTACGGACGGACACCCCTCGGCGGCGCTATATATAAAGCAATCTGACGTTTGACAATTCCATTTTTTAGGTCTTGTTAATGTGTATCTGCCTACCAAAACTAGGTGGTTTAAAAAGTTATAGCGGTTTTCAGAAACTGATTACGGACGGACGGACATGGTGATTATAGGGCATTTCCCAGAAATCCTCCTGTTGTGTGACATAACTGCAAATAAGGAAAAGAGCAAAGTAAGTCTCTTGCACTTAACCCTTGTCATGCTGAATAAATTAAGATGCTACGCCTAATTTCCAGCCAATCAGATTACTTGATCTGGGTTTTTGATAGAAACTCACATATCTAATGACAAACAGTGTAGATCCAGATGAGTTGGCTTCTTCACAAGCCAACTGATCTGGATCTACACTGTTTGCTAAGACAGGGCATGTCGTGTTCAGCAAGAGAAGGGTTAAAGGGTTTGAAGAGACAATAGTCTGTGGAAAATTAGAGTCCGACTTTGATACCCAATATGACATATGGCTAATTTCTGAATCCTTTTCAATTTCATAGCTCAGTTTGTTACAGTCAACTCTCTTTATACCGACACTTGATACAACGACAAAATTCGTTATAATGACAATTTGAATGTCACGAAACCTTCGCTCAATAAGTGACGGTTAATGAGAAATTATGCTAAAACATTGCATAAAATCTTCAAGCAACATATGTTTTGGATATTTGTTAGAATCGCCTCAGAGGGGCGATTCTAACAAATATCCAAAACATATATTCTATGAGGAAATAAGAATAAAACAAAGCCTTTCTTACATATTATTCTGTCCATTAAGGATTCTTTACAACAGCAAAGTCATTATAATGGCAACATTTTTTGGAACAAATGCTGTCGCTGTAACGAGGGTTCACTGTATATACAGCACACAACAGTGAATGTAGTCCAAATGTGCTTCTCTTTTTGACATATTGTGTTTTGACTTACAACAAAGGTCTAGTTTAAACTATTATAATAACTCTAAGTTGAGTTTTAGTTTGGGTTTGCGTTGAGGTTTTACGACCCAGTCCACTCATTAGGGCCATGTGGAGCGCGGTCAGTTAACCTACTTACACTGTTCCTTGGAAGGAATAACCCTAAGTAATGGGACAGACACACCTGAATAAACAGTGCACAGCCAGATAAGATACTGTAGAATGAGGTGTCTGATCAGGGTCTACGTGGTTCGCCACTCAGCAAGGCAAAATTTTAGAATATTAACTGGCAGTAAAATAAACATATGCAAATTTTAGGACAAGTATGGTAAGGAGTTAAGCCCTCAGGTGTCCCAATATTCAGGGTAAATACGGTATGCTGGTACACAGTGTGCTGGTCTCATACTACAAAAACTCTTCTTCTCATAGCGCCATAGCTTCATATAAGGCGCTGTTTGAACCAAAACTATTGACATTTTTTTAATTTCTCCATGAAAACATATGTTGTGGGTATTCATTAGAAGCGCCTCGCCGAGGCGCTTTTAATGAATACCCACAACATGTGTTTACAAGTAGAAATAAGGAAAATATTTTGATATCCCCTCTTATCTGGAGCTATGTATAAAGCATGACTTTCACATGAACTTCTCCTTTCTATTAGCCTTTCCAAGCCCCTCCCAAGTTTTCTCATAATTTCGGAGGCCCGCTTTTTCGCAGTATGAAACAGAGAATAGAGGAATTATCCTCTGAACAAAATGATATAGTTGTATGAACCCATTTTAGTCTGGAGACCCCTAAAAGGGCAATAAGCGAACAGTGCACCCAGATCAGACGCCACAGAATACGGCATCTGATCAAGGTCTCCACTGTTTGCAAATAGTTTAGCCATTTTTCTATAGGAATAGCTAAATCACATAGCCTGACAGACCTAAAATTGAAATTGCACCCTTCCAATATACAGTGGGGGAGTTTATTCAGTCTAAAATGGTAATAACCCCCTAAAAATAGCGTAGGAAGTGACATTTTCTTTTTATCAATATATAAGACTGTTCATTGAAAATGCGGGGAGAACTGGCTTAGCACAAGCCAATAAAGAGTTTGAAATTGAAAACAATCCACCTGTCTGTTAACCTTTAATCAGCTGATCATGAAGAACAATAGGCAGAAGTTTAAAATAGTTCTCCTATTTATTTTTATTTTATTTTATTTTTTTATTGATTTTTTTACTGAATATAAGGCTTCACATCAGATGATTTGAATGAAATGTCAAACCTTATTTTTGTGAAAAAAAAATAAGAAAATGTCATTAACTTTCATTTGCTCTAAATTTAACCAGCAGAGTACTAAAACTCAAAATGGATATGGGACATAAGGGAGACACGAAAACCCAAAACCTCCAAAAACAAAAACAAAAACAAACAAACAAAAAAAAAAAAAAAAAACATTGATTAAAAAAAATCTTAAAGTCTCCCAAAACCGTATCATATTCCACCATAAACCCCCGTATCTGAGAATGTTATTGACTAAATTATCGTATAATGGATTTAAATCAAAATGCAAATAAAACATTGTGCTTGTGTGTTTGTTGATAAAACGTTGAAAACCCACAATTACGGAAACAGTCGTTTTTCTTCAGAACGGTAAGGAGGTCTCAGTGGAATTAGGGTTTTACGGCCCAGCCAACATAGTTAAGATCGTGTCGAGCCGGTCATTTAACCTGCTCACACTTTTCCTGAGCAGGCTTAATTCTCTAAGCTTGTGCACATACTTTCGCCATTCTTGAATTAGGGGAAGGGGAGAATAATCAATAATTACAAAAGTTAGGTGGCCAAGTTGGAATTCGGGCGCCCTAAAGAGGCTACCAGAAACGAAATCGTTGAGCTTGTGCACAGTCCGATCACGTGTGACAGGAAAATAAGCCTGATATGGCTAGACAAATAGGCATACGTTCTGGGGCAGTTCAGTCTGTCTTGACCGATATCTTAGGGATGTCCAAGGTCTCAGCTAGATGGGTCTCCAGAATGTTGACCCCAAAGATCAAAATAAGAGCAGACTTGATATTTCTAAGTATCTCTTGTCCATCTATGAAGATGACTGTGGAATATATGCGTCGAGTTGTGACCTAAGCTGAGACTTGGGTCCATCATTTTGATCCTGACGCCAAAGAACAGAGTATGCAATGGAAATACTCTAGCTCACCCACTCCTAAAAACTCTAAGAGAATTTCTTCAGCAGGGAAGGTGACGGCCTCTATCTTTTGGGATAGTCAGGGCTTTATCATGGTGGATTATCTTCAGGAAGGTCGTACAATAAGTGGTGCATATCATGCAGAAAAACTAAGGCGGCTGCGTCAGCAGATTGTGAAAAAAAAAATAAGAGGAAAGTTGACTCGAGGTGTTCTGCTCTTGCAAGATAATGCACCACCTCACACCTCTCAAGTTGTTATCGATGCGGCGACTAAACGAGCTTCGAGATCCTTCTTTATCCCCTGCATTCTTCAGATTTAACCCCTTCGGATTTCTATCTGTTTCCAAATCTGGAATCTAAACTTCGTTGTAGTTATTTTTGAGGCACTGAAGGCGTCATAGATGCTATTGATAAGTACTTGGGGGACAGGAAGAAGGCTTCTATTTTGAAGGGATAAGCAAACTAGAACAGCGTTGTAGAAAGTGTGTCGAGGCAAATGGCGATTATATTGAGAAATAATGGCACACCTTCTGCTCTTGGTCATTCCAAAATACAGGGACCGAGAACGTTTTTGATCGTCCCACATACTGCTCTAGAAGGAAAACTTTTGCTCCCCACGAGAGCAATTTTTTTTCCTTTTAGAGTACACCTCTCCTCTAAATGAGATTGCTGTGTACAAAACAAACGGGAAGTCACAAAGAAACACCTTTATAACACATGTACAATGCATTTACATTGATAAAGAAATACTTATATACCATATATAATATATGTACAGTAACAATGAATACTTACATACTATAGAGAATACAGAAAAACTGTTCATTATAACACAGTTAACTAACTTAATTTCTGCCTCGGATCCCAGTACAAGTGTTATAAAGAGGTTATTGTGAACGTGTATATTAACAATGAAACACCTATATGCTATATAGAATGCCTGTATATTAACAATGAAACACCTATATGTATATATCATATATAATATATGTACAGTCACAATGAAACACGTACCATACAGAGTGAAGAGAAACCTCTTTATAGCATACATGTTTCATTATAGCATAGTTGACTAACATAGTTTTTGGTCTTGGGTCCCAGTAAAAGTTGTTATAAAGAGGTTGCAGTTTACCCGTGCATTAACAATGAAACACCTATATGCCAAATAGAATGCCTGGACATTAACAATGAAATACCTACATGTCTATACCATACGTTATACATACATGAACATGAACCTTTACCGCTCTCTGAGCTGATTCAGCAGATGATAAATTGATAGTTATCTACCTTGTGAAAATGGCGGAAATTAATCTACTAATTGTATTAAGTCCCCTTAATTTACTTAAGAGGGAAGAAAAAAAAAAAAAAAAAAAAAAAAAAAAAAAAAAAGAAATGCTACACCAAACCTACGAAGAATACAGAGAAAATGTGCCATTAGAGCGTGTACTCATGCCCGCCCCACTTGACGACATCTCAAGGTCGGGTTCAAAAGGGGTGGGGTGGGTGGGTTCGTGGGGTTCAGTTTTGACTCAAAATTTCATTTTCATGAGAAGTTTTGGATAAATTTGATAACTGTTGGATACTGTATTTACCATCAATATGCACACCCCTTACTCTTTTCCTTAAACTTTTCTTCAAAACAAGTCCATTTTACTACCTGTGAATGTGTGTAAAATAGATGGATGAGTAGCAAACAGTGTAGAACCTGATCTGAGTCTGCACTGTTTGCTCAGGTCTGTCTGTCTAAATACTTAGAGTATGTACGGTAATTTGATCAAATCGACCTTTCCCAGCTGCCCACCCACACCCCACCTCTTCAATTCAGAAATCATTCTGGATCCGCCCATGCATCTCATTGTACTTTTAGCTTTAAGTTAGGGTTGTTGGTGAAGATAGTTGTACCCACCACTATAAAACTAGTTCAATGTGATTTTGGAGACTTCTCAACACCTACTACACATGCAGTCTCATACTAAAACGTTCTTTGTAGTGTTCGCCCTTGGCATGTACGTTGTTCACTCTTAGCAGGGAGCTCTCTTTTTCTCTGTTATGTATTTGTTTTGATATGATCATATTTTGTGAATTTCTGACTCCACACTGCTTGGACAAAAAGGACAAAATCTTTTATTTCTTTGGACTTTTGGTCTGCAGTAACGGAGTGTTTCTATATTCAAAGCATGACAGCTTAATATAAGCTTGGATATTAAAAATCGTTTTGCTTTGCTCATACCTGCATTCAGGTAATATGCACAGTAAAATTATTAAATAAATGGCTAAAAAGTTGAAGTTTACTATCAGAAGAAGTCTTAATGTTTGCCTTACTTTTATCTAGCCTATTCTTGCAACATTTTTTTCAGTTTGTTAATAAAAACATCTTTACTGAACTTTTCTAAGTTCTGTATACCCAATATTTTCTCCGTTTCATCGATACACGAGATCCATGATTTACTTCCTTTAAAGAAGAGCTTTTTATCTGTTTCAAACATCTTATGTAACAGTCTGTCAGATGGAAGCTGGTTAAGTCTTCTATAAAAATCATGCATAAGTTTTAGAATTGAGAGTAAAATTAGGAATCTACTTAGCTCACATTTAACTGCCAGGTTTGATGTTTTATTATGGACTCCAAGTGAAAATTTACAGGATTTTAAGTGAACTAACTCGAATGGATATTTGTCACTAAGAAGATCAAGTTTGAAATCGGAGATCCATATTTCACTTGCATATGTCAGAATTGGCTGAATGAGAGTATCAAATAGTTTCAGCAGAGTATCCACATTTAACGTACTATACTCCTTAATTCTGGCATTAAGGCCAAATAAAGCCTTTGTAGCCTTTCCTGATAAATTGATTGAAGCCTGTTTAAGGTTTCCAGTATAGGAAATGTTAACTCCTAAATACTGGTATGAGTACACTTGTTCAATTGGTGAATTGGCATATTTGACATCAGCCCTGGGAGTTTTCTTTCTTTTGCTAAATATCATGACCTTGGTTTTATCCAAATTGACTTCCAGCTTCCATTTGGCACAGTACTGTTCTAGGATCTTTAAGCATTGTTGTAGTCCCTTTTCAGATTCTGATAATAGAAGATCATCAGCATATAACAAGCAGTTAATGCTAACATCTTCAATTGAAACAGGATAACAGTCATTGTTAAAACTATCACACAAATCATTTATGAAGATATTAAACAAAATAGGACTTAGTCCGTCGCATTGTTTAACGCCTCTGTCAGCTGTTCTCTCAGGACCCAACTGATCACCTTTTTTAAACCGGAATTTAGTTTCTGAGTACATATCTTTAATTAAGTTGAAAAATTTACCACCAATATTCGTTTTAGTGAGTTTATACAAAAGAGAATTTCTTGATACTGAATCAAATGCTTTAGCAAAATCGACGAAACACCCATAAACTGGCCTTTTTTTTTTAAATTATACACATGATTATTGTTTTGATTGCAAAAATGTGATCAGTTGTTCGATGATCAGGTCTGAATCCTAGTACAGCTTCTTTATCTTAATCGTTACACTGTCATTTATTCAGCTTTCGAACATGTATATTTCTAGAGGCGGATGATACCAATGATTTTTATTTATTTATCTATTTATTTATTTATTTATTTATTTATTTATTTGTTTATTTATTTATTTATTTATTTTCATTTTTTTCCAGTAGTTCTGTTCTGTTCAATTCGGTAGTTTCCGTATTTCGGTCGCAGCATAAGGGTGTTATTTTAATCAGACATCAAAGCTGGAAACCAGTATATATTGTTTTTTAAAATGGCGTCAAGTGAAGCAATTTATGCCTCATTAATTGGTCTGGCAGAGGATTTTCGGACGTCGAATCCACCAAATATTCGCTTATGCATTCACTGCTTGCAGTCCATTTTCAACTCCAAGCCTTCGCCTAAAATTGAGGCCAGGACCCACCTACAGCTGGGGAATGTTTTGATGACCTACACAAAAAATGCCGATTTGGCAAGACAGCATCTTGAAAAAGCTGTAAGTTGCAGTGGCCATGATCTGTGACATTGGCCTTAGTGTTTTTTCTTAGTTTAGTCATGAGCAGATGGTGCATGACAGTACAGAGCATTTGATAAAAGTCTGGAGCATGGAATATATTGCCTGAGGCTAACAGACAGCATTAGTGATATTGTGGTAACAGAAAATAGAAATCCTTATTAAAACAACTAAATATATCCAAATCCACAGGACCTGATAATTTCCATCCCAGATATTTGAAAGAAACTGCTGAAAATATTTCTTATCCAATAACTATTCTGTTTAATAAATCATTGAGTGAGGGTATTTTACCCAGTGTCTGGAAATTGGCAAATGTTACCTGTATATACCAAAGTGGATAAAACACAGTCTTCAAACTATAGACCCATTAGTATAACTAGTATATTATGTAGACTGCTAGAAGGTATTATTAAAGATGTAATTATGGATCATTGCAATGATAGTCATGTTTTCACAGACTCACAATATGGATTTAGAGGAAAAAGAGGTTGCATATTACAGTTATTGACTGTATTTGACACATGGTCGAAGTATATTGACTCTGACATCCCAGTAGACACTGTGCTCTTAGATTTTAGAAAAGCATTTGACTGTCCCACATAAACGTCTTCTTTTAAAGCTGGAAAAACTTGGAGTGTCAGGTAATGTTTTAAAATGGATATCTGACTTTTTATCGGACAGATTACAACGTGTTGTTATAAATCATTACGAAAACACGCCTATTCAAATATATAGAAAATTCCACCACCAAAAACTGAAAAAAAATCAGATAAAAAACCCTGATATTTTTCATATTTCTACTCAAAACATAGATTATGGGCACTCGTTAGAAGCGCCTCGGCGAGGCGGTTCAAATGAGTACCCACAATCTATGTTTTTTGGCAGAAATAAGAAAAATAATGTATACCCCTGTTAACCCCAGTTTTATTAAATAAAAGTGGGGTTTAAGGGGTCAAAATTATATAGGTATGTTTTCGTGATGTGGTAAATCTTCTGAGTGGTCTGAGGTAACTAGTGGAGTGCCCCAGGGCTCTGTCCTGGGGCCCCTGTTATTTATCTTGTATGTAAACGATCTTCCTGACCAAGTGAATTCCTACTGTGAACTTTTTGCAGATGACGCAAAACTCAACAAAGAATTACAAAATCTTGATGACTTTGAAACTATGCAAGATGATTTGAATAAACTGTGTCAGTGGACCATAAAATGGTTAATGTTATTCAATGTAGATAAGTGTAAAGTTATGCACATAGGTAAAGATAATCTACGATTTGAATATGAACTGTCTGACAATAATGGAAATATTAAAGTATTGAAATCGGTAGACTGTGAGAAAGATTAAGGTGTTTATCTGCAAGACAATCTGAAATTTGACAAACATATCAGTTTACCAGTTAATAGAGCTAATAGACTAATTGGGTTAATCAAGCGTGAATGTTCATACCTTGAAGAAGAGACATTACTAGTTTTATATAAAACACTTACTAGACCTATACTTGATTATGGTAACATCATCTGGTTTCCAACGTTAAAGAAAGACATTCGTGCTGTTGAAAATGTACAGAGAAGACTCACAAGACTACTCCCCAAGCTTTCTGATCTCAGTTATGAAGAGCGGTTAAAACAATTAAATCTTACAACATTACACTACAGGAGACATCAAATGGACTTGATCCAGGTTTTCAAAATTATATGTAATATTGATGATATTCAGATGGATGGACTTTTTGAATTATCTGACTCACAAACACGCGGTCACAACAAGACACTGAAAAAACCTCGAGCCCTCAAATCTCTTAGAATGAACTCTTTTTGTGTCAGAGTGGTAAATAGATGGAATGATCTAACAGAAGCTATTGTAAACTCATCGAGTGTGCTTAGTTTCAAAACCCAGTATGATAGATTCGTGGGGGATCAAAAATACCAAACTGGAGATATTTACTAAAACGACTGCCATATATAAGTACATGTAATATATACATCAATATGGATATTTTTGCTGACCAAATTACACCATTAAAATGAACTTTAATATAGCACCGGAAGTTAGTTTTTAAATAGTTATGCTAAGAAGAGATGTAGATGACAAGTCGATAGGACTTACCTGATTCTTCTACACCCAAGTTACAAGTTACAAGAAGAATTTCAGTCAATAGCATAGTATCTTTTTAATGTTATTGTTTTCATCTGGTCTACTGACCACATAGTGTTATGCCACGTGACCAAAAATTGCGGATGGCAGAAACAATTCCGGTTCCATTGATACCATTGATTGAAGCCAAATTTTACTTGAATGATAATTGGTAAGCTCGTACTATAGTCAGCTTGTACCTTAGTCAAGTTCCTAGTTTCGGTTAACTGGTCAACTCGTACCATCCAAGTCAAGTCGTACCTAGTTTGGTTAACTCTTACCTGGTGAAAAAGAGATAAGTTGACAGACAGGTGGATAGATAGATAAATAGATTCTGTATTTGTACATAAAAGTAATTGGATTTCTTGTAACAATGTAACTGAGTGAAAACAAGTGATTTAAAACTGTAAAAAAAAAAAAAAAAAAAAATCCCTTTTTACACCACAAGTGGCTTTTATTGTCTCATGCAGTTTATGTTAAATTAAAGAGTGAGAAAAGAGTGTTTCTGAAATTAGAATTTTCTGATTAGTCTACTATGAAAATTGTTTCTGATCCTCAGTTACATGAGACAAAAATAACTTAGGATGTACTATAATAAATCATTTGCCTAGGTCTAGATAAGAGTGTGTATCGCCTAAATAATTTTCTTATTTCTCCATGGAAACATATGTTGTTGGTACTCACTAGAAGTGCCTCAGCATTTTTGTGGAGAAACAAGAAAAATATCAGTACTTTTGGATTGAAAAAGGCATCTTATCAAGAGCTTTGCATTTGGACAACACTAGTAACAGAAGTTCAACCTGTCCTTGTTTTGAGAATATAAAAGGCTAAAAGCAATCAGGATGATTTGATCCCCTCTTTTCATTTCTAGCAGCACTTATCATAAATTGTCTCTGAAAGGAGATATTTTGCATGAAATTTTAAACACTGTTTCTGAGAAAAAATCAAAGTGCTCTATTTTTCCCTCATTTCCAGCATTGAAATCAGAATGATGGCAGCTGTAGGCTGAAGCTTAACAGTTATCCTTTATATTTCAGTGGGAAGTCTCTTCAAGTGTATCCTTATATTAAACCAAAACAACAGTGAGATTCAGAAATGAGGCTTAACTAGAGCTTCATGTATGGTATGACCAGAACATTCGTTGCACAGACAGTTTGGCCAGTGGACGATTTGGCCCTGAAAATATGGCCTAGGCCAATTTGGCCAGCCAAAATTTTTGGGTAGAACAATTTGGCCAAATTAATATTTCCCAGCAGTTTTTCCTATTCCTATTCTTTCAATCATTTTATCTATTATTTCTTGGCTTTGGTGAGTGAAAAAATATTGACATAAGAGGAAATTGTACAATTTGAACAGTTTCTTCATTGGGCAACATATTTTCATCATATACATGTATTTCCTATTCTTTCAGTGATTTTATCTGTCATTTCTTGCAGGAATAATTTGTTCTTCTGACACAGCGCCATGTAATTTCATTTTTTTGTATTTTGCTTCATTCTTTAAGGTGCACATAAAGCCATTCAAGCATAGCTTTTTGCCTCCCCTCTCAGTAGTAGTGATCTCCATTGTTGAACAAGCATGATAGAATCATTGAAATTTAACTTCATGAATTTATACTTACATGTACTTTATATTGCACTTTATTTGTTTATTTGTGAAGCAAAAAAAAAAAAAAAAAAAAATCATGTTCCATGATCTTTCAATAACTGAATTGCAATTAAGTCATCAAACATTTTTTGTAATAAACACATTAATTAGCCAAGCAATTATTTACATGTATTAACAAAATAATTAATGAAAATTTTGTGGTGTATTTTGTAATATTTTGTTTGTGAAGCTAAGACAAAACTTTTGATTTTCTATGGTCTTTCAATACCGGTAACTATATTGCAATGAAGTCAAACATCTTTTGTAATCAAACACATTAATTAGCCAAGCAATAATATATTAACAAAATAATTAATGAAAATCTTATGGTGTAACAAACAACATATACACCAGTTACATGTATTTTGATATTGAAAATTTTTATACATGTAGCAATTAAAAGTTGTCATTGATGAATAAAAAAAAATTCTCAAAGTCTGTACAATTAAAGGGTTGATAAGAGTTCCTTTCTTAAAAAGAAAAAAAAAAAGGCCATTAGGAAAGCAAGGAATCAAGACCAGTCAACAAATCAGTTAGCCAATCAACTGTGCATACAAAAAAATATTAATCTTGTTTTCCAACAAATTTAAACAAAATGATTAAATTCATCTTTTTATTTTCAATTTTTGTTAATTTGCTAGTAAAGATTTTGGGGCGGCCAGAATGTCTTGAGCAAAAAGTAATAATTTAAAAAAAATTAAATTCCTTCTAAAAAGTCAATCAATACTACAATGTATATATTAGAAACAAACCCCCAAAACATTAAATTGTTCATTTGAACTAGCCGTCATATTAATCTACCAAATATTTTTGGCTGGCCAAATTGTCCAAGGCCAAATCGTCTGCTGGCCAAATTGTCCTAGATTCGAATAATCATTATCAGGGTCTACATTTTTGTCATTTCAACAGCACTTTTTAGAAAAATCACCCAGTAGTTAGAATTACTTTTGGGCATGGTATTGACAGACAGACATTTGGCTCATACATATATCATATACATATGCAAGGACATATTACTAACACATAATGATGTAAAGATGGCTTTACAAAAATTAAAATCCAGTAATGTTATAATTAACTGGTTATGGGTGTTTTTACAGCTCTGTGTTAAGGATCTCAATGGAATAGTGTCATTGACCAAGACAGTTTTAGTGGGATCCACAGAATGTAGTTATTTTATGGAGAAATAAAAGATAAATTAATTGACTTGATATACATATACCATAAAATGTATATATTGTAAATGCTAAAACAATTTGAACACCCTTTTTTCCTTAAATTTTTTATGCATTTTTATGCCCCACCACAAAAAGTGACGAGAGTATTATGTTATACGGTCCTAAATTTTGAGTGTTGGTCCGTCAGTGCTTCCATCATTTGTGTTTACTCCATAACTCTGGTACCATCCGAGATCTTTTCACCAAACTTCACACAAATGTAAAGCACTATGAAATGACATGCAGAACACATGAACCGTAACTCTGATTTGCCTACTTTAGGAGTTATTGCCCATTGAACATTGCCATTTCTACCATGTACTTGTGTCCACTCTGTAAGTTGAAAACTGTTTGAGTTACTTTTATGAAGTTTCTCACAAATGTACAGCACCATGAGACAATGTGCAGAGCACTAAAACCATAACTCTGGTTAACCTATTTTTGGAGTTGCGGCCCTTTGAACATAGCAGATATTGAAAGTAGCCATTTCTACTGTGTACTTGTGTCGGCTCTGTAAGTTGAAACAAGACAGTTACCATATCAGGCTTTGGATAATGTTCCTTAACTAGGCAGTTATCTCATATGGATGATGTTAAATTTGAAGCTGCCAGTATTCTTGCAACAACATATGAAAAACAGGTAAGTAATATGTTTCTTGTATAATATTTTTTCTTATATGTAAATGTTAACCCTTGTCCTGCTGAATAAATTAAGATGCCAAGCCTACTTCTAATTTTCAGCCAATCAGATTACTTGATCCAGATTGTTGTAATAAATTTGCATACTTAATGGCAAACAGTGCAGATCCAGATCAGTTGGCTTCTTCAGAAGCCAACTGATCTGGATCTACACTGTTTGCAAAGGCAGGGTATATCTGGGCTCAGCAGGACAAGGGTTAATAATTTTATATCAGTATCACTGTAGGTAATACACATTTTTTTCATCTAAACAATGTTGAAAGTATTTTAACACTACTGCATGCTGGGTAAAAATAACAGACAGCATTTTGAAATAATGTCTCTTATTTTTCCTGGGAACTCTTTTACATTTCATGTATTTTATCTCCTAAGAAGATAATTTGCATGAAATGTCAAAGCCTGTTTTCTGGGGAAAAGAAAAATACATGTATTAGTTGTCTGTTGAACTAGCCCAGAGAGTGGTAATGGGTAATTCTCCTGAAAAAAAACGTATCTTACTGTATGAACATTGTTTACATGTTCATACATGTATGAACTTGCTACAGGCAGACCAAACTGATCTGTTGCTTTGGCCGTTTGATTATACATGTACATGTAATAGTTAAAGTATGTTTACTGTATCTTGCAGAGATGGGTGAATACTGTGTTTACCATAAGTATTTGGACACCTCAACTCCCTATCACACTTGTTCTAAAATTTGAACAAGAACAATTTACTATCGAATGTTGTGTCTAAAAATTGCTGGATGAGTGGCAAACAGTGTAGACCAAGATGAGATGCTGCATTCTGTGGCATCTCATCTGGGTCTACACTGTTTGCCCAAGCCTGTCTGTCTGAATACATATGGTAGATACAGAGTAGACGTCTGTCATGGGATGCAGGATTTTCAGATTGTCCTGCCTGAATTGTACAATTGACATATCCATTTGGCTATTAACCCTTAAAGTGCCAAGCAAAATTTGTAGCAGACATTTTTTTTTATTTTTTTAAGTTTTCAAAGAAACAAGCAGACGATTCCCATGAATTATCAAGACTTGTTTTCTTTGAAAAATAAAAAAAAACAAATATTTCAAAATGTCGTCTGCTGCAGTTGTGATTGGCATTAAGGGTTAAATGTAAAGATCAAAGTGACAGGTCAGTTTGGTCAGTCTAGTATACTAAATATACACATTTACAACTTGCGTATAAACAAGAATCGTGTCAACATATTTACCAGTACTTATTTACTCAAACATCCAAATTTAGTAAGAACCTTTGACAATAAACACATAATTTTGCAGTACTCTTATTTGTTTTAATTATAGTTCATTTACTCTTACAAAAATTAACAAGTACCCAAGCAAAATTTATAGCAGACACCATTCTATTTTTTTTGTTAATTTTCATAGAAAGTAAATCTTGGCATTTCATGTGAATCATCTGCAAAACATGATTCACATGAAATGTCAAGACCTTTTTTCTAATAAAAAATATTAAAGAGTGTCGTCTGCAGCAGTTGTGATTGGCATTTTATGGGTTAATTATCTTTTACTGTTTCAGAACCAAGTACATTTAGCAAAACCTTTGTTGAGGAAGGCCATTGATGTATCCCAACAGGCCCCTTTCTGGCACTGTCGTCTGCTTTTCCAGTTAGCGGTGAGTTGAGGTTGTTAACATTAAAAATAGAATTATGAGGAAAATTGTCATGCAGAATTACAGCAGATGACATTTTAAAATTATTATTATTATACCTCACCACACAATAGTGGCGGGGTATTTTGGTATTACGTTAGGCATCCGTATGTCTGTCCATCGGTCCGTCAGTAGTATGTCCAACCGTATTTTATTTCCGGATGATAACTTGAGTAAACATCAATGGAATTTTACCAAACTTGGTATGTGCATTGATATTTTGGAATTTCGTCAAATTTTGATGGAGTTGTCTGCCCAAGACACACCCATATTTTTGTTTCCAGACGATAACGTGTGTAAATGTTGGGGGATTTTAACCAAAGTTTGTACATGTATTGATATTAAGGAGATCTGGTTTGGGATTGCTAAAGGGCAAATTTTGTCAGTGTTTGACAGAGTTATCTGCCCACAAGACGATAATGGCGGGGTATTATAGTTTCGCGTTTTTTTTATTATTATTTATTTTTGGAAAAAAAGGTGAAAAATGATATAAAAAATTCAGAATGTACAGTAAATATCCTAAAAATTCGAACACTAAAGCATCTGACGAAACAACATATGCAAACAGTATAGACCCTGATCAGACTGCTCCTCAGGGTCTACACTGTTTGCCATTCCATTAAATATTTAAAGAAACTGCTGCATAAAAAGCAAAATTTAAGCCAAAAGAGTATGGAATAAAGTGTTTGAAATTTTAGGAACTTTACTGTAGTCTGCTGCTATTATGATTTTCACTTTAGGGTTAGGGTTAATTTATCTTTCTTTTTTTTTTCTGTAGAAAACAGGGCAGTAAAAGCATGTTACAGGTATATTGAACTCAAAGAATATAGCATTGTGGGGCCATGTATTTTGGACTTAGAAAAGAACACAATAGAATTATCAAAGGGCTGGGCCCAGTTGTTCAAAGCACCGTTAGCTTAACAAGTCGTTAGTGGTCAAAATATTAAATGTTCTAGTAAGTACAATATCTAATTCACAGGTATTTTTGCTTAAAAAATGTGAGTAGCTGTGCTACTCATATTTTTTTCAGCAAAAATAGTAGCATATATGCCATATTTAATGATCAAAGATTTAACAATACCTTTACTAACAACATCGTTAGTTTTGAACAATTGGTTCCTGAAGTACTGTATTGAATTCAGAAAAGAACATTGATAATTGGAAGCCATTGCATGTCAGTGTTACATGTATATCCAAAGAGCATTATAATATGGCTTCCGATGAATTAGACTCTTATAAACATTTTGTAGTGAACTGCAAGGATACTGATCAGACTGATCCAATGCTTTTGGTCATGTCCTTTGCTGTTCCTGTATAACAATGTTTAGCACTCTGGGTAAACTTTTCAACAGATGACATACTGAAATATTTTTCTTATTTTTCCCAGAAAACAAGCTTTGACATTTCATGCAAACTGTCTTCATTGAAATGTCAAATCCTGTTTTCTGGGGAAAATATGAAAAATATCAATTTGTTATCTGGTGAATTAGCCAGAGAGTGGTAAAGGTTAAAGGGAAATGAATGTGCTTTCAAAATCTCAGATGAGGTACATGTAATTCTGTGAAATTTTGCTATCCTTCTGAAAACGAACTTTAATCTGTAAAAAACAAGAAATTTACTTTTTTATGAGCAAATTCTTTCCTTTCTGAGTAGAATCCGTTTCAGAAGGGGCATGGTGTGCATGACAGTAAACAGGAAGTTACAGAAATTGTCTCCTTTGTAAAAATGGCAGAAAACCTACCAAGTGTATTCTGTTCACCTATCCCTTGTTCTGCTGAATAAATTAAGATGCCACACCCACTTCTAATTTTTAGCCAGGTTGTTGATACCAATTCACATACTTAGTGACAAGCAGTTCAGATCCAGATCGGTTGGCTTCTTTAGAAGCCAACTGATCTGGATCTACACTGTTTGAAAAGGCTGGGTATATCCGGGTTTAGCAGGACAAGGGTTAAACCAATGTTTTTAGATGAAATTCTTTCTGTTTTGTTGTTACAGCAAATTCATGCATCAGAGAAAAGCCTGGAATCAGCTTGTGGCTTGTTGGAAGCTGGGGCAGAATTTGCAGCCGCTGCCAAATCTGACTACACAAGACTTCTCTTCTTACTTAGCAAAGGAATGGTAAGATTTACCTGTATGATCACTTAGTAAAAGAATGGCAATACTTACCGGTACTGATCACTTAGCAAAAGAATGTTAAGACTTATTGATCACTAAGCAAAGGAATGGTAAGACTTACCTGTATGATCACTGAGGAAAAGAATGGCAAGACTTACTGGTTACTTAAAAAAGGAATGTTAAGGCTTTTTGATCACTTAGAAAAGGAATGGTAAGACTTACAGTCACTTAACAAATGGACTGTAAGACATACATGTAGGCACTTGGCAAAAGAATGGTAAGTCTTATGATCACTTAGCAATGGAATGGTAAGACTTAAGATCACTTAGCAAAGCAATGGTAAGACTTTCAATCACTAAGTAAAATAATAGAAAGACATATGACCACTTACATTGTTTGTTTGTTTGTGTTGAGGTTTTACGGCCCAGTCAACCCAATGGGGTCATGTCGAGCACGGTCAGTTTACCTAACCACACGTTTACTGGGCATGCTTAGTCCTCTAAGCGGTTAACCAGTATTGTGCACATTCTTTCGCCAGAAACTGACAACTGCCCTTCTTGAATCAGCGGAAGGAAGAGAATGACCGTAGAAAATATTTCATGATCAATCTCCACGAAAGAATGTTGCCAACCTCGGCGGGGGTTGAACCCGCGACCTCATGGTCTCCAGTTGGACGGTGCATCCAACTGAGCCACCGAGGCCAGCACTTACATTGTAGCAAAGCAATGGTAAGACTTAACATTCACTTAGTAAAGGAATGGTAAGACATGATTACTTAGCAAAGGAATGGTAAGATATATGATCACTAGTAAGACTTATGATCATTTAGTAAAGGAATAGTAAGAGATATGATCACTTAGCGAAGGAACAGTGACTTACGATTATTTAGCAAAGGAATGGTAAGATATGTGATCATTTATCAAAGAAATAGCAAAGGAAGCTTTAAGACTTAACAATCACTTGACAAATGAATGAAAAGACTTACAATCACTTATTAGGAAGGAAATGGTTGGACTTAAAAATCACTTAGCAGAAGAATGGTGAGACTTGGTTCACTTAAGTTAGTAAGGTAATGGTAAGACATATAATAACTTAGTAAAGGAATGGTAAGATATATGGTCACTTAACCCAGGAATGATGAGACATGATCATTTAACAAAGGAAGGGTAAGATTTACAGAATGATCACAAAGCAAGGGAATGGTAAGACCTACATCACTTAAGAAAGGAATGGTAAGAGTTGTGATCACTTGACAAAGGAATAGTAAGTCTTATGATCACTTAGTAAAGGAATGGTAAGAGTCATGATCACTTAACAAAAGAAACATCAGACTTTGATCACTTAGTAAAGGAATGGTAGGAGAGATGTGAACTTGTGGAAAAAGAATGGAAAGACTTATGGTAAGACATGATCACTTAGTAAAGGAATGGTAAAAGTTAGTATCACTTAGTAAAGAAATGATAAGACTTATGATCACCAAGCAATAGGGTGTTAAGACTTGTGATCACTTAAAAAAGGAATGTTAAGACTGGTAATCACAGGACTTTCTAGACTCTGGATCACAAGTGACTGGTAATACTTAACTGTCAGATAATTTAGTAAGAAATTTTAAGACCTCATACTTTTTTCAGACTTTTCAAAGCATGGTATTTACCCTAAATAATGGGGCACCTTATCTCCACGCCATACTTGTTCTAATAACAAAATGCCATATGAATGGCAACAGTGTACACCCTGATCAGATGCTATATTCTGTGATGTCTGATCTTGGTTTACACTGTTTGCCCAAATAATTAGGGTTCTTATGGTAATTGTGAGATTTTTAATCAGTTGGCAGAGCATTTTGTGATTACTTTTCCAGCATCTTGATATTACTGAAATCATCAATGGCTTATTTACAGTTGCTGCTAGTTGACAAGAAAGCTGTACAAGTTAATGAGACATTATCCAAGGCTGGAACCCTGATAGAACAATGGCATGGTCCAGCTGTACAGAAAGAATCCTTAAAAGTCTTCTTCTTGGTACTGCAAGTCAGCCATTATCTAACATCTGGCCAGGTAAGTGGAATTAACATGCATCACACTCTGAAAAAAAAAATCAGCAGATAACAAATTGATCATGTTTTTCTTTTTTTTTTTTTTTTTTTTTTTTTTTTTTTTTAAACAAATGTGCTCTGACCTTTCATGCATACTGTCTCCTAGGAGTTCTTCATCTTATCTTCAAGTGTAATTCAAGTGTTGGCTTAATCAATCAATAAGTTCTTGTTCTTTTTAAAATGGCATTTATATATCAATTTTGAAATGGATGATGATGGCCGCTTATAATGTTAAAAATTGATTTTCAGGCCATAACTTTTGTGTCTTTCTTTCAATTCAAACAAAATCCAATTGGTGGATTAATGACAGATAAACACTGGTTTGGTGTTAATATGTCAGTTCTGACATGAGTTATAACCTCTTTAATATAATGTTTAAAATTTAATGTATTGTAATCAGTACCCACAACAGACATGTATGTTTTCATGGAGAAATAAAGAAACTATTCATTCTTATTGCTGAAAAAAAAAAAAAAAAAAAAAATTGTCCACCTCAGTGACTCAGTTGGATGTGCATCTTACTGGTGATCAGGAGGTTGCAGGTTCAATCCCCGTCCGGTCGGCAACATTCTTTCATGGAGATTGATCATGAAATATTTTCTAGGGTCATTCTCTCCCTTCCACTGAATCTAAAAGGACAGTTGTCAGTTTCTGGCCAAAGAATGTGCACAATAATGGTTAACCACTTAGAGGACAAAGCCAGCCCAGTAAAAATGTGGTTAGGTAAAGTGACCCTACTTGACATGACCCCATTGGGTTGATTGGGTCGTAAAACCTCAACACAAACAAATAAATAATACTTTGGGGGAAGTGATCACATTCAAGGAAGGCAACTCTGTCAGAATTGTTTTTCTTTCCTTCTGAAAAGAGGTCTACTCTAAAAGGAGAGGTCTACTCTAAAAGGAAAGAATTTGCTCCCCTTGGGAGCAAATTCTTTACTTATAGAGTTGACCCCTTTTCAGAAGAGAGTTGGTATGCATGAAGGCAAACAGGAAATAACAAAATTTATCTCCCATGTCACAAAAATCTACCATTGTGTCCATTCTCCTTGAATTGTCAGGTCAAAATGAACGTAATTTTGAGTATATTTCTCTTACAGGTAAAGAGTGTTAAGGCAGCTCTGAAACAACTCCAGCACAGTATACAGACCATCACACAGATTCACACAGATGAAGGTAAAATCTTTACTACAGCCTAAGTCGCCTCTCCAGAAACCTCATAGCTTCATATAACACTTGGTAATCTCGTAAGGGGTAGCCAGTGGTTATGCACTCAAAATCTTTATGTGAACTTCCGGCAGTGACTTGCGAAACATCCAGATGTCAACAAATGGATAAGCTGTCCTGATTTATTGATTTTTAGTGAATATCATAGACATATTTTGAAAAATTGGACAATGCTATTCCCAACAACTTTCATTTCTGTATCAGAAAAGATAGGCGTGGGCTTGAAAATACAAGTGGCTAATTTTTTTCATTTATTTTCACCCGGAAAAGGATAATCCGATATTCCTGTTTTTACCTTTTTTCCAGTGCAAATTAAAGGTATTTTCAGCTATTTGGGCTATAAAATACTTATTTAATATATCAAATAAGATGTACTGCAACCTACGTATATATTGAAATACAGAAGTTCTAAATTCCCCAAGCATTTGTTCCGGGGACTGAAATATTTGTGGGACTGAAATATTTGTGCCAAATATGAGTTACGAATCCGATTACTCCATACAGTGGCATTAACCCTTACGGGGACAAGAGAGCCAACTGTCAGTGTCAGATTATAAGGGCTGATTATCCCTTATGGGAACATATAAACAATCAAACACTATGAAAAGTTTTGCAAATGAGACAGCATGTGTGGATATGGCGTTTGATTGTTTATATGTAAATGGAATATTTTGAAACTGATTTGGTCTAAAATGTGCATGTTTTTAAATGGGGGCAATGTTCCCACAAGGGATAATCAAGCTTTGTAATCAGACACCTGACAGTTTAAGGGTTAATGCCTCAGTAATTGGCCTCGTAAGTCATGTTCCACACAAACATTTCAGTCCCCAGAACAAAGCTTAGGAAATTTAGCATCTTGTGTATTTCAACGTAGACGTAGGTTGCAAGTACATCTTATTTGATATGTTACATAAGTATTTCATAGGCCAGATAGCTGAAAATACTGTCATTTTGCACTGGAAAAAAATCAAAACAGTAATATTGGACTAACCTTCTCCGGGTGAAATTAAATTAAAAATTAGCCACTTGTTTTGTTTTTTTTTCAAGCCCACACCTACCAGAAATGAAAGTTGTTGGGAAAAGCATTGTCCAATTTTTCAAAATATGTCTATGAAATTAACTAAATATCAATAAATCAGGAGAACTTACCCGTTTGTTTACATTTGGATGTCTTGCAAGTCTTGGCAGGAAGTTCGTGTAAAGATTTTGAATGCATAACCACTGGCTACCCCTTACACGATTACCAGGTGTGCATATGAGGCACCTTTTTCAATGAAAAATTGATTCATGTGGAGTCGCTTCTTATGGGTTCTCACAGTGTATGTTTTCATGAAAAAGTAGGTAATCTATTAATATGGATACTCCCCTTTATCTGGAGCTATGATACTTGTCCTAAAATTTGATGAGCTGGAGCTGGCCTCGGCGGCTCAGTTGGATGCGCATCCGACTGGTGATCAGGAGGTTGCTGGTTGGACTTCCACCTGGTCGGCAATGTTCTTTTGTTGAGATTGATCATGAAATATTTTCTATGGTTGTTCTCTCCCTTCTGCTGATTCAGGAGGGGTGATTGTCAATTTCTGGCAAAAGAATGTGCGCAATACTGGTTAACGGCTTAAAGGAATAAGCCGGCCCAGTAAAAGTGTGGTTGGGTAAACTGACCACCCTTGACAAGTCAAATCTCAACACAAACAGATGTCTGAAAACAGTTGGATGAATGGCAAATAGTGTAGACCCAGATCAGATGCAGCATTCTGTGGCATCTGATCTATGTCTGCACTGTTTGCTCAGGCCTCTGGCCCATCACTAAGGGTTATTACAGTAGTTCTGATATTGTAGATAATTCTGATTAGACTGTTGTTGGTATCAGTAGGGCGCTTTTTTCATCCGAAAAATGCTGATATCTTTCTTATTACTCCACAAAAACATATGTTGTGGGTACTCATTAGAAGCGCCTTGTCGAGGCGCTTCTAATGAGTACCCACAACATATGTTTTCGTGGAGAAATAAGAAAAATATTATGTGGATACCCCCTCTTATCTGTAGCTATGATCAAAACTTTGCTTTTTAGAAGCTGCCTTTCAGGTAAACAGTGCAGTGGCTATTGTTTCACATGCAGCAGGTTAGAGGTTAACCTTTACCACTCTCTGGGCTAATTCAACAGATGACAAATTGACAATATTTTTCTTATTTTTCCAAAAAAAAAGGCTTTGACGTTTCATGCAAATTGTCTCCTTAGGAGACAATTTGCATGAAATGTCAAAGCCTGTTTTTTCAGAAGAATAAGAAAAATATTTAAAAATGTTGTCCTGAAATTTTTACCAAGCATGCAGAGGTTTAACATCCTGAGATAATGAATTTTTTCTTTTCTTTTCCAGAGCCAGTATCTAACAGCCCTGTTGATTTATTCCAATGGCTACCAAAGGAACATATGTGTGTACTAGTATATCTTGTAAGTAGCCTTGCTATCTTTGTCCTTTTTGTCGTGCCTGCTTTTAGGATGGCGCGATATAGGGATCCAGTTTTCCGTCTATTTGTCCATCAGTCAATCCGTCAACATTTGCTTCAACCCTAACTTCGACCTTAATGTTCATTTTCATTTTCCAAGAACTATAAAAGCTATAGTGATGATACTTGGTGTAAGCTTGCACCTAGGAATGACAACTCAGACAGCAGTATCCATGTCTGACCTCAACCTGCATTTCATGGTTCACCGACTTTGTAAATTTGTGTTACGCGACATTGCCTTTTGCTGAATTCTTGTTATAATATCAAAAACAGTATTTGGGTTTATGGTTTCTCACTGGATATCTGTATGTTGCTAAAGAGCAGGAAAATGACCAGAGATGCAAATATTACAGAAAATCGCAATGGAAGAGAAATGTTGGAAAATTACGAACAGAATCATCATTATCATCATCATGTTATTTATGGTACTAGGTTAGAGGCTTCTAAAATGTCAGTATGCTCCCTGAAAACTGCATAATGGGTACTCATTAGAATTAGAATTACCTCTGAGTTTTCAAAGCCTGTTTCCTTGAAGAAATAAGAATATGTGTCTGGATATCCCTCTGCTCTGAAGTTGTGTTGCTGAGATTATCTTTCCCTGTTTTCATGTTAATGTCCTACATATGAAGGAAATGTATACAGCTTCAGGGGAAATAACTCTGGTTTGGAAACAATTGCTTTCCTTCTAATTGTGACCTACTCTAACAAGATAGAAGAGCAAATTCTTTCCTGTAAGAGTAGCCCCAATTTTAAAGGACTTTGTATACTTTGAAGACAATTTTCTGTGTGCGAAATTTGTCTCCCTTTGTAAAATGCCAGCAAAAGCTTTCAGATATATTCATTCACTTTTACCATTTATGCCTGGCATCCCATTAAAATTTACATCTGATCAGTCTACACTGCATTGAATACAGGAACACTACCCAGACACCCCTTCTGTTGGAAATGGGCCGGTCCAAAGCATTATGGTAGAAGGGTCCACTCGGCATAAATGGATTAAAATTTGTGTTTTATTTTAGATTACAGTGATGCACTCAATGGCCGCAGGTTATATGGACAAGGCACAGAAATACACAGACAAAGCTCTCATGCAGATAGAGAAACTGAAAAGTAACTGGAGATTTATTTTATTGAAAATTTTATTTTTGAAAGATGCAGGGAAAACTTTCTGGAAGGGCCTGAACTGGTTTTAAACGTGTTGAAATTTGTAGCAACTTTCAGATTTGGGATTTTCTCTCATATTCCAGAAAAGGTGCAAATGATATTTTTTTTCTTTTAATTGTAATTTGTTGTCCATATATTTGAATTAAAACACATCATAATGGTGCAGTGGCTCAATTTGTAGAACTTGCACTTTGCATCATAGAGGATGGGATTCAATCACCACCCTAGTCATATCAAAGACTTTAAAAATGGTACTAGCTACTCTTTTGCTTGGTACACACCATGAAGAAAGTAGAACTAGTAATCATACCTAGCTGGCCTGGTGTCAGTATAATGTAATTGAGTGGAATATCATGTAATGTGTATTGGGGAATGGTATTTCAGTGAGGCAGTGCTCTAGAAATGAGCATTGGACTCATTACCATATCCAAATACCACAGAGATGTCACTGGAAAAATATTGAAAGCTCTGTTAAACCCAAATTCAACAAAACAGGAGAACAATGTTTTTTTGTTGTTGTTTTTTTTTTTAACTTTTTTTCATTATATACATAGTAGTATGGGCAGTATGAAAAGACATACATATTTCCATATTAAAATTTACAAAAAAAAAATGATTTTGTTTCTATGAAATATTGCCTACTACTGTGCTTTCGACATCTTTCAGAAAGTCATTTTTTGCTTAGCGCTCTATACAGAAGAAGTAAATTTGCAAATTTTTGTCATGATTTAATGCAAAACCATTTGTCGTAACTACCTATGTACAAAAAAAAATTATTCTTGTCATTGGTTTTAAAAAAAAGCAAATATTTTCACTTTTTCACATAGTAAAAATGAAGCCAAATCATGCAGAAGTCTATAGGGTAGTTAACTTGGAGCCAAATTTTCAACAAGTTCCACTTGTTCAATTTTTCTGAAATTTTCACAATATTGTTGTAAAACATCAATAATTCAAATTCAGCAAAGAAAAGTAAAAAATATTTTCTCAGACAAAAATTCCAGAAAATCACTTTACTATAGAAATTGCATAGGTCAGACCAACTTTTGGCCGTAACTTTAATTTTTGTGTAAATATTTTAGAACAAAACACAGAAACATAAAAGACAAATGGTTTCTGATAAGATATGGTCAATCAGAACAAAATATTTTCATTTAAAATAAAATGCCAAGCAAAAAAGGTCTTTCCAAGAGATGTCAAAAGGACAGTAATTGTAAAATAAATCTAGAAACTATTGTTTAGTCATCGTAAAATTAGTTTAAAAATTGTTTGTGGGTTTGGACTTACAAATATGGGCAAAGCAATTATGACAGAGTAATTCTGGAGGCTAGGTCGCTCTTAACCCTTAAAATGCCAAGAAAATCTGCATCTGAAAATGTTGTCTGTTTATGTGTCTGCTGAATATTCTTGCAAACTTTTCAACCTATTTTTGCATACATGCAAACAGCGTGGACTCTGATCAAACTGCTTCTAGAGGAGCAGTCTGATCTGGGTCCACACTGTTTGAAAAAATGACTTTTTAAGAGCAGACGATAATTGCTGTGATTGGCAGTTTAAGGGTTAAAGTGGGTACTGTGAGGAGAAAGATTTTCCATACACTGTATTTTCTCTGTATTAGAATAGACAAGCCTGAGCCAACAGTGTAGACACAGATCAGATGCCATGGCTTCTGATCAAGGTCTACACTGTTTCCCACTCATCCAGCAGTTTATAGGTAGTAAAATGAACTTATGAAAAGAATGGTAAGAAGCCAACATCACAAAAACATGCCTATATACTTTTGACCCCCTTAAACCCCACTTTTCATATCATATCATAATCAGATTTTTGAAAACGTGCAGGTACGGGCAACATCCACATCAGTGGGCCCCTTTCCAGATAGCTGGCTTGCGCATGGCAGATCTCAAACCAGATCTCCAGGTACGTCTATCATGAGGGTTGATAGCCGAGAGCTTCCACTCTCTGCAGTCCCTCTCTGTCAGCTGCTTCCATGTCATTTTGGGCCTCCCAGGCCCACGCTTTCCATCAACCTGTATGTCAAAGGCTGTCTTGATTGCACCACTGGAGCGTTCCACATGTCCATACCATCGAAGTCTTCTCTCCTTCAAAATGAGGTCCAGATCCTCAATGCCAAGCCGCACAAGTAGATCACTGGACCTGGTGGTGACAATGTCTTGCGGCCAGACATTGCAGATCTGTTGCCCTGTCATTTCGCTGCAGACGCTGGAGGTTCGGCTTTGTCAATGGCCAAGTCTCGCTGGCATGGAGCATTGCACTCCGCACACAAGAGCTGTACACATGGCCACGTGTTTTGAAAGAGATGTGGCGTGAAGAGAGGACTGGTAGCAGATCCTTGAACTTCTTCCAGGCGGTTTTCACACGTGTTGTGGTTGAAAGTTCACAGCCACCTGCTGCTGAGAGCATGTCTCCTAGGTAGCAAAAGGAAGCTACCACCTCAAGCTTGTCAGGTCCGACCTGGACTTCCTTCTGTGGTCTGCCATCCAAGGGGCGTGCAGTTCCCTGGCACCGTGTACATCTATAGTCAGGGTCCTTTTTCAAGCGCTTGAGCCCACTGCATTTCTTGTGCACCCAGTGCTTGCAGCCATTGCAGAAGATGCTGTTGCTGCCCACTCCAGTGCGACAGACAGCGCAAGGAAACTCGCCTGAACTCTGCAGGAGGTCCAATCCCGTACTGCAGATCATGATCTTTGTCTTTCCTGCATTTACTCTCAGTCCTTTCTTCTCCATTGCTTCTTTCCAAGTCAAGAGCCTCCTGACACATTCCTCAAGTGATTCAGCGATGATAACAAGGTCATCGGCATAGAGGTCCTCCCAGGGGACCCCAGAGCGGAACTCTCGTGATAAGGCTTCAAGCACAATGATGAAGAGCAGTGGGCTGAGTACTGATCCTTGGTGAACATGTGCTAAAACTGGGGTTTACAGGGGTATACATTATTTTTCTTATTTTTGCTAAAAACATAGATTGTTGGTACTCTTTAGAACAGCATCACTGAGGCGGTTCTAACAAGTACCCACAATCTATGTTTTGAGCAGAAATATGAAAATATCAGTTTTTTATCTGAAAATTTTCAGTTTTTGGAGCTGAAATTTTCTAAATATTTGAATAGACGTGTTTTCGTAATGAAGTTGGAATACTTATGGTAAATACAGTAACCGTTAGAAGAACTTCATAAAGAAATGTGATTAAAAAAAATTGCATGCACACACACCAAATTGCCGCCTTCTAAAGCTACAGTGTCATTAGTTTGCTATAATGTATTATTCCAGTGTTAGATGCACATCCGCTGTTGTTGTCATTCCAACTGATGCTGCTGGAGCATATTGTGATGTGTCGGCTTATCATGGGCAACAAGACTACAGCCATACAGGAGGTAGGGACATTCTAAGCTTTAACACTTAAAATCCAAGAAAACCTGCATCTGAAAATGTCATCTGTTTATGTCATCTGCTGAATATTCTTGCAAACTTTTCAAACCTATTTTTGCATACAGACAAACAGTGTGGACCCTGATCAGACTGCTCCTAGCAGAGCAGGCTGATCTGGGTCCACACTGTTTGCAAAAATGACTTTTAAAATTACAAACAGACGACAAAGCAGATGACAATTGTTGTGATTGGCAGTTTAAGGGTTAACTAGTAATTGCACAAAAAACATATCTCGGAGGCAATTCCGCTGAGGACCCATGATATTTATTGGTGAAAATTAGTTGGCAAATTGAATTGTTTTTCAACTAACATGCTTGATGAAGATAGGCTTGCCACACAAGGCTAACATTTTTAAATTCTGCCCAAAATGCCAGGGTAGGTAGTTATGTGATTTTTTTTTTACTTTTTTTTTTTATCACAGACCATGATAATGAAATTGATGCTTTGCATGCTGGGTAAAAATTTGTGCATATGACATTTGGAAATATTTCAATTACTTTAATTTGTCATCTGCTGAAGTTTCTATCAGCTATTGAGCCATTTGATGATGTAACAAAAATTATTTCAAAATTAGAAGTTCTTTGGGTAGGTTCCTTTTTAATTGGGTAGATAGTGTAAGAGGAAACTTTTAATATTTTATTTTAGGGTGGGAGATTTTTCTACCTGAGAACTATATTTGTTTTCAGATCTTTCAGGCATGCCATGTCTGTCAGTCACAGCCCAAGCTATTTACAACACATGGTGCACAGATACACACCTTATTGGTAAGTAATAGTTTTAACCCTCTAGTTCTAGATAAGATGATAATTGTGGTGATGATTCATTTATTCCTTTGGTACTGTATTTCCGCTATATAATTTTTGCTTGCAGTAGCTATTTATCAGTCCGCATTATGTCATTATCTGCAATACCTTGAAGAATCTCATGGTACATAATATGTGGTCTGTCAGAAAACTTGTAACTCATTTTTCCAAAGAGAAAATAGCGTAAACATTTGAACCTGATACCATTACTTCTTACCCTACTTGTCCTATACTTTGAAAAGCCCGTTTACCGGTAGTGCAGTAGTGTTATAAAGAGAATGTGTTTGGAAAAGCCTCTGGAGTATGTGGATAAGAATCCAAAATAGTTTACATAGATATTCCACCTATCTGAAGCAATGCTAGTGCTATGAGTTAGGTCTACTGATGATTTTTCTTTTTTATATGGGACATATTTCAATGTTGCAGGGTTTGTATGCTATGTCGATGAATTGTATGGAAGCGGCTGAAGCACAGTTTCATACGGCGATCAGTGTAAGTCAACTTTTCATAGGATTAGATGGAAACCTGAATCAAGACATGAAAACCCATGTGAACATAGCTCTCAGTTTAAGCTGGCCTCTGTTGTCAGCTTGCAGAATTTCTGAATACTGCAGAGTGTATCAGTGGACTGCAAAGGCCCTGATTAGCCCTTGTCATGCTGAATGAATTAAGAGAACACACCCATTTCTAATTTTCAGCCAATCGGGTTGCTTGATCTGGATTGTTGCTATAAATTCACATACTTAATGGCAAACAGTGCAGATCCAGATCAGTTGGCTTCTTCAGAAGGCAGCTGATCTGGATCTACACTGTTTGCTAAGACAGGGCATGTCATGTTCAGCAAGAGAAGGGTTAGACTAAATGGATGTACAGAGTGCTGTGAATCTGTGTTTAGCATATTCTCAAAGATATCTTTTCAGGGCCTGACAAATCCCAAGTTTCAGCCACTTGCCCGGCATTCCACAGCATCTTGAAAATGGCTTGGAATAACAATATTCCCTATATATTCTATACATTTTTCTGGGCAAGTGAAATAAAAAATCACTTGCCCAGCCAAAATTTGGACTTGTCCTGGGCAGCTGGGCAATGTATTTGTCAGACCCTGTCTTTTCCCTTGATGCAACCCAGATAACTACACTACAACCTCTTTATAACACGGTTCGTTATCACACGGTATTGGATATCACACAGTTCAAAGATGGATCCCAAAAATGTATAGATTATTTTGAAAAATGACCATAAATGGTCATTTTTCAATATAATCTATACATTTTTGTTTGGGTATAACACGGTTGTTTAACTAGCATGGTTTATGCTATGGACCCCAACTATAGTGTTATAAAGAGGTTGTGGTGTATTATGTTAGCCAGAGAAGAGCTCTTCATTCAAACACTGAACTGCAACAGAAATATTGCCTTCCTTAGAACTGTCTACAGTAAAATGGTTGGGTACTTAAACTTGATATTACAGGCACCCATCCTTACTCTTAGTTCTGGAACAGGAATCTTAAACCCGCAAGAAGACAGCCAAGCGCACAAACGTAAAGACTGAAAGAAAGTGGGTAGCTAAAGAAAATCGCCTTCATGGGTTCCATGTATTCCACAATGTATTGTAATAATTTTATAGATCCTGATAACGTGATAGTTGAGGTGATAATTTTGATTATGTTTTTATTTTTGTACGAAAAGTACCTCTTAGGTACTCTATGGAATTGCCTATGGAAGATATGTTTTGGCACAATTATAACTGTCTACACTATTAATATTCAGACAGACAGGCCCCAGCAAACACAGTAAAGCCAGATCAGACATTGCAGAGTAAAGCATCTGATCAAGGCTTACAGTCATTCAGCAGTTTTGGAGATACCAACTATCCTAAAATTGACTTGTCAGGTCAGGAGTTAAGGTGTCCAAATATTTAAGGCAAATGTGGTATATTGATGTCTGAATACTCATCTATCAAATCTGTGTAATTTGTCATTAACCCATTGTAGTCGGGAGACCCCTAAAAGGGTAATTGGCAAACAGTGCAGACCCAGATCAGACACCACAGAATGCGGCATCTGATCAGGGTCTTCACTGTTTGTAAATACTTCAGCCATTTTTCTCTAGAAATATCTAAATTTCATAGCCTCACCTACCTAAAATTGAAATTGGACTCTTCCAATATATAGTGTAGGGGAGTTCATTCAGTCTACAATGGGTTAAGTATCACAGGTTTGAACATGAATGTTTGCTAACACTTAAAGACCTTTTTTTAGACAGTACCATATTTACCCTAAATGCTGGGACATGTAAACTCCTTATACTAGTCTTAAACCTTGAGCTAGCCCAGTTTACTACCTGTTGATGACTTAACAAGCTGGATGAGCAGCAAACAGTTAAGACCCAGGTCAAATGCTGCAGAATGCAGCATTTGATCAGGGTCTACACTGTTTGCTAAGGTCTGTCTCAATACTTTGGGTATTTAGAGTAATATCTAATTTCCTTCTTTTAAATTATAATTTCAGTTAGGAGGTAAAAATACGGAACTGGCATTATTTGTAAATCTGAACCTTGCAATAGTGTACCTGAGAACTAACAGACAACAAGAACTGATGGGCCTACTCGATGTTATAGATCCTGAAAAGATTGAGACAAGGTAACAAATATTACTCTCAGATTGATTAATCTTCAAGGGGAATGGATACAATTTCAAGGAGGCAACTCTGTCAAAATTGATTATGCCCATTTCTGAATGGTTTAAGCCTAAAGTGGAATGGGTATACTTGCAGAGAAGACACAAGACAAATTATTTCATGTCGGACAGTATAAAACAGTGTAACATTAGGCAACTGTCAAAATTGATTTTACCGCTTTCTGGAAAGGGGTCTACTGTAAAAGGAGAGAATTTGCTCCCCTTGGGTGCAAATTCTTTTTTATAGTGCCCTTTTCAGTTCACTTAAAGGGGAATGCAATATAAATTGTAAGTATATCTTGGAGTAAAGTGCTTAACACACCATTAGTTTGATGTAAGAGTTTTCAAAATCGGCCCAGAAATAAGGAAGTAATAGTGGTTTGAATATATTTAAAATGGCTGTCATGGATGCTGCCATATTATAGGCTTTGTGACGTCACACAGCCCAAATTAAATATGCAGAACCAGATTATAAAGTTTTTTAAGAATAATTTTGCTACAGATTTTTTATAATCTTTTAATTCTAGTGACAAGCAATCATTTCCCTCAAAATAAACCAACTTTATCTGAATAACTACCTTTATGAAACAAATTTTATTTTTTATGAAACCTCATTAAATATTCAAAATGGTGGCACCCATTCCACCAGTGTTAAAATATTCAATTGTCTATAACTTAATTTACCACCGATTTTGATCAGATTTGTGTCAAAATTCATTGTTTGTAAAGTTCTTTACTTTAAAGAAAAATACCTTTTATGGTTGCATTCCCCTTTAAAGTGCCAATCACAACAACAGCAGACAATATTCTGAGAAAATAAGGATTGACATTTCATGTGAACCATCTGTTTGGCATATGGTTCACATGAAATGTCAAGACCTCTGAAAAATAAGAAGAAAAAAATAGAATGTTTTCTTTTACTGTTTTGCAAGGTGGTTTAAGAGTTAAGGAAATTGGCTGGTTTTTCAGCACTGTTTTCATGTGCCTTGGGTGCTTACTGAACTGAATGACACCACAGCCAGTCAAATGATTTGGAATGAACTTTGCACAACCGTCTTTAATAGATGGTTCTCTGCTATTTTCAATAGGATTTCATTAAGTGTAAACAATGATGTTTTATTCAGATACTGTACATGTGCAAATACAAAAATATCATAATAATTATGATCAGCAATCTACAGTAAATCAAAATTTGACATTATGATCCTTGAGCAGGTCTCCGCCTCATTTACATGTATGTTTTTATGTCAGTTTGCCAAGTTGTTTGGTTGCCATGGGAACCAAAATGTGCAATTGGAAAATGTTTAAATAATATTTTCCCGACAATTAATAAAATGATTTGGACAGAGCCACAGTTGAATCAGTCGTGTTGGATGACGTGCAGACAGCAAAGGGCAAAACAACCTGCATATATTGATTAGTATTTTTGCTGGTAGCTCTGGATTCTTCAGGTCTGTAGATTGAAATAGTAATAACAATGTTTGAAGATTCTATGAACAAATAACTGTTAGCTTATGGGATTTTTCTTTCCATCTTTGTCCTTTTTAGCACTCTCTTGGCAAAAGTTGCGCATGATAGTTTGATTGTATTTTTCTTCTTTTTTCTAGAAAATAAGGGTTGATATTTCATGCAAATTTCTTGGAAACAATTTGGATGAAATAAAAAAAAAAAACATATTTCCTAGGAGAAATAAAGAAAAATATATTTCAGAATGCTGTCTACTGAATTTATACACCCTTGCTAAATATTAAGTACTGTTAGTGTTTGATGTGTTCGATATATTTCAGTTCCCACAGTTTAAAAGCATCAGCATATTATGTACAGGGTCTTCAAGCATTTTTTCAAGCCCGCTACAATGAGGCAAAGTAAGTTGACTAGATTGAGTTGTATATGTTATATATGTACAGTCGACTCTCGTTATCTCGAACTCCAAGGGACTCTATGAAACAGTTCGAGATATCCGTACTTCGACATATCAGATTTGCGGACTCAGGAAAACAATTAATCGAACAACCACCTTTAACAGAATGAATATGTAATCTGACTCCTAAGTTAGAGACATTTTGAAAATATTGTGGAAAAGAGGAGAAATTGCTCCTAAGGAGCAATTTCTCCTCTTTTCCACAATATTTTATTGCCTGTTGGTAGATATCTGTGTTAAAACAGGGACCAGATTTTCACTTCGAGATAAGCGGTTATTCGAGATAAGCGAGTTCAAGATAACGGGAGTCGACTGTACATATATTATAGATGTCTTTATTTTCTTGAAGTGCTCTTGTTTAGTAACCACAACATATGCTTTCAAGCAGAAGTAAAAATATTTATCTGCATGTGGAGAGCTATTTCAAGAGGGAAATAAATGATTTCAAGTCTTGGATTGACAGCATTACAACCAAAATAGCATTACTTCCTATACTTGCTTAGTCTTTCAGTGAACTGTTTTCAAGAAATGGAAACAACTGAAAGCTTAGAAAAGAAAAGAAAAAAACAACAACAGTTCTACAAAATTATAATTGCATAATTTGCATATACAGTTAACTCTTTTTATCTCAAACACTGATCTCTTAAAGTACCTGTTAATGTCAAAGTATTATGGTGCATGTTTGCTTGAATTTTGTAAATATTGTTTACACTCAAACTCTATTTATTTCAAACCTCTGTTATCTCAGAGTGAAAATTCTGGTGCCTTTGTGTTTGAGAGAAGACCTTGATGTGTCTTTTCCTGTGATATGGCACCTATTATTAGATTTATTTTTGCAGAATCTGAACAGAGCCTTTGTTGTCTGCTGTTACATTCCACAGCAGCCAGTTATTCAGTAGACATATAACAAAAGCCCTGATCAGACTGTGCTAAGGCCAAATAAAAAAAATATGTGTGTTTAGGGTAACCCTACCCTACCTAATTTTACTGGTGAAACCTAGAATTTTTTCATGTTTTCTCAAAAAATAGGTGTTTCTGAGTTGAATATTTATGCTAAAAATTCTGACAAGTAGGTATGAGCAAACAGTGTAGACCCTGATCAAACTGCTCCCATAGGAGCAGTTTGATCAGGGTCTACACTGTTTGCCATTCTATCAGTACTTTTAGATACATCAGATGACAGTCAGACTTGGTAAACTAATTGAATTATGGTGCTAAGTCCAAATATACAATGTATCTGGTAATTATGGTATAATTCTACATTAAAAAAAAAAAAAAAAAAAAAATGTAAAAAAAAAAAAAGAAAAGAAAATCCCTACCTACCCTACCTATTTTTTTCTAACACGTTACCCTAAACAAACATATTTTTTATTTGGCTTAATGCCCAGACTGATCTGGGCTTTCACTTAAACATTTACCTAAAGAAATTTTTTCACCTGGTATGGTCCAGTCCTCGTATACACTATTTCATTTAAAAGGTACTGATGTTTTTCTTCTGTCTCCATGAAAACTGTTTTAGTACTCATTAGAAGCACCTTGCAGAGGCACTTCTAATGAGTACCCACAACATACATTTTTATGGAGAAAATAAGAAAAGTAATTTTCTGGGCCCAGTTGTTTGAAGCATTGTTAGCTTAACAAGCTCATTAGTGCTGAAAATGTTAATTGTTCTAGTAAGTACAATATCTAATTCACAGGTATTTTTGCTGAAAAAATGTGAGTAGCTTTTGCAAATGCAAAAGCTACTCACATTTTTTCAAAAAAATATTAGCATATATGCCATATTTAATGATCAAAGTTTTAACAATACATTAACTAACAACATAGTTAGTTTTGAACAACTGGGCCCTTGATACCATATTTATCTGGAGCCATGCCATATCTATCAAACATATAACACTTTTCTATTGGTCAACAGGACTTCTGTCTACATGTCTGAACTAAGAAAGAGTTTCAGTTTTAATGTTTAACATGTTGAATACAAAGTTTAGTAGATGACTTGAGGGTATACTGTTTTCACGTCAGTCGGTTAGGTTTTGGTTCTAGCGTGTGGTACATGTATCTAATAAGCACTACTTATTGACCTTTCTTGTTGATTTTCAGCAGAAGACAAATGATATTTTTCTTATTTTTCTCAGAAAATAGGATTTGATGTTACATGCATATTGATTCCTTAGGAGACAATTTGCATGAAATGTGAAATGCTACTTTCTGTTTGAAAATATCTGTTTGTCATTTTTCTTAATTTGCCTAGGGAGTAGTTGACTATCTAGGGTATATGTATGGTTTCAGGAGATTTCTACGAGAAACATTAAAGATGGCTAACACAGAAGATCTGAACAGGCTGACTTCTTGCTCTCTGGTCCTACTGGGGCATATATTTCTCTCACTTGGGAATAGTAGGGTAAGTTTACATTTTCTTTTTCAGAATGCCTGTTACTAAGCAAAAACTGATCATTTTGACCTCTACATAAATAATAGTGCTGAACAAGTAAAAGTCTAACATTAATATTTTGATGTTTAATATACTAGGTAAAAAAAAAATGTCAAAGTCATCACACCTGGAAATGATACTGCACAGTTTTAGTCTATGTTAGGGAGAAAGTGTTATTGTTTTGTTGTAAACTGACACACTTATTTGCAGCAGTGGACATGTCCAAGTTCAGGGATGGAAGAGTCCACTTCAGAAACTCAGGCATGAAAGGGTTATTTATTATCATTCATGTCTATTCCAGGAAGCTTTAAACATGGTAACACCAGCAATGCAGTTGGCAGGTAAAATACCAGATGTCCATGTGCAGTTGTGGGCTTCATCTCTGCTTAAAGGTAAGTGGACAGCTTTATAAACATCATCTGTAAGGATTTTTTGAAAAAAAATAAAAAAACAACCAAAAATATTGATATTTTAGCTGAATTCTCAGGATGAGCTTTTACCAGCGCTTGATGTCTGCCTACGCGGGGTGGTTGGGTGTGGTGAAGGTGTCGTGTATCTTACGTCACCAGGGTGTCCAGATGATATTGGCTTGCTATCCTTGTAGCAGGTAAGGGTAGAGAGGAAAGTTTTTATTTCTTCTGTTTTTTCCCTTTCATTCCTGTTCCTCATTCTTCCCTGTCCGTCTCGTTCATCTCCTCTATCGTCTCTTCTATCTCTTTTCCCTTTCTCTTGGAGACTAACATAAAATGGCCCACAAGGTTTGACATGTCATTAAACCCAAACACTACTACTGCCTATGGCATTCATCTGTATACAGTATTTTGCTTTTGTAGATGATACTCTGCTTTTTTCATTGGATCTTCATATTTACCATGTCTGTGTGTATTATCTGATGAAAGGTAACCCTTCTCCTGCTAAACATGACATGCCCTATCTTGCAAACAGTGAAGATCCAGATCAGTAGTTTCTTCAGAAGCCAACTGATCTGGATCTGCACTGTTTGCATTAAAAATGTGAATTTCTGTCAAAAACTTGGATAGGCCGGCCTCAGTGGCTCAGCTGGATGCGCAGTCCTACTGGAGACCAGGAAGTCGCGGGTTCAACCCCCACCGAAGTCGGCAACATTCTTTCGTGGAGATTGATCATGAAATATTTTCTACGGTCATTCTCTCCCTTCCACTGTTTCAAGAAGGGCAATTGTCAGTTTCTGGCAAAAGAATGTGCACAATACTGGTTAACTGCTTAGAGGACTAAGCCTGCCCAGTAAACGTGTGGTTAGGTAAACTGACTGCGCTCGACATGACCCCACTGGGTTGACTGGGTTGACTGGGCCGTAAAACCTCAACACAAACAAACAAAAACTTGGCTCAGGTAATCTGATTGGCTGGAAATTAGAAGTGGGCAGGGTTAATAATCAGTTCAAAACATAGCCGCCACAGCTCCAGATAAGGCACTTATTTTAACATATGTTTTCGTGGAGAAATAAAAAAAAATATTATGTAGATATCCCCTCGTATCTGGAGCTGTGAAATTAGCGATAACATGTGGCCCATTGTGAGAAAATGGGTGTCATTACATATGTGGGCAACCAAGGCCCATGTCAGCCTGCAGTCTGATTGGGGACTTAGTTCCTCTTTCTTCCCTGTCCCTCGCTTTCATCTCCTCTACTATCTCTTTTCTCCCTTTCTCTGGGAGACGACACAAAATGACCCACAAGGGTTGACGTGTTGTTCAGTAGAATATAATGATGAACAGGGAAGGCTTTGATTGAACTGTTTAGATGCGCAGACTGATCTGGGCTTTATCCCTGTTCATAGGACATAAAAATATTTTCTCATCATGTGACTGTAAGATTCTGCACAGTAGGTACACTGTTATAATGCAACCTACTTTTTATGCAAAGAATGCAAACTGGGCCCAGTTGTTCAAAGCTAACGACGTCGTTAGTTAACGATTTGTTAAAATTTACATCGAGTGATACGCAAATATGCTGAAATTTTTTGCTGAAAAAATGTGAGTAGCTTTTGCAGTGCAAAAGCTACTCACATTTTTTCAGCAAAAAATTTCAGAATATTATATATTGAATCCGCTAAAACAGTTAACGAAATGACCCTTAACGAGCTCGTTAAGCTAACGATGCTTTGAACAACTGGGCCCTGGTCTGTACAGACAACATAAGTGGGCCCCCGTAGCCTTGTGGATAAAAGAGCTGACTCTAAATCCATTAGGTTTCTCACCGTTGTGGTTCGAGCCTCGCTTGGGTCACATGTAGGAAAGCCAAGTTCTGCTTACAGATGGTCAGGTGGTTTTTCCCCCAGGTTCTCCGGTTTTTGCCCACCTTTGATGAATGATCGGCTCGAGATAAGTGAAATATTCTTGAAAGGGCCATAAAACCCAAATAAAAAAAACAATAATAGTTCTAGATAACAGAGGTTTATGAATTTTTTTGCTTATTTCTCCATTAAAACTATGTTCTGGGTACTCATTACAAGTTCCTCATTAAGGCACTTCTAATCAATACCCACAACATATGGTTTTGCAGGGAAATAATAAAAATGTCAGTACTTTTTGGTTGAATAAAAAAAAAGAGCAACAAAAGATGCTTATTATCTAGAGCTTTGCAAATGCCTATTTTGTTTCCTTGTAGATCTGTATAGATTGTCAGGAGACTCTGCAAATGAAGCAGAAGGATGTAGACTTCATACAAGTTTCTCCCAGTCTCTTCTTAAAGATCATTTTCAGTCATCACAACTCACTGAACATGGACTCATACAGGTATGCATTAGTCGCAGTAAAATTTCGAAATATTAGTACTTACCATGCTATGGGCAAATTCAGCAGACGACAAACTGATGATAGTTTTCCTATTTTTCATAGAAAATAGGATCTGACAATTCATGCAAATTGTCTCTGTAGGAGACAATTTGCATGAAGTGTCAAATCCTATTTTCTTGGAATGAAGTGTCAAATCCTATTTCCTAGGGAAAATAAGAAGATATTTCAAACTGTTGTCTGCTGAATATTTTACCTAGCATGCAAAGTTTTAGTGTATTTAATATTTTTCTATTTCAATATTTAATGCTAAATTTCTTCACTAAGCTAGCAATACTTTGAACAATAGGGCCCTGAATTTTCACCAAATATAGTTTATTAATGTCTGTCTTAGTTTAATTCTCAATCCGATAGTTTTACCATAAATGTCTTGGGCCCCGGTGGCACAGTTGGCTGCGCTCCCGACTGGTGATCAGGAGGTTGCGGATTCGACCCCCACTGGGTCGGCAACATTATTTCGTGGAGATTGGTCATGAAATTTTCTACAGTCATTCTCTCCCTTCCGCTGATTCAAAGAAAGAAAAGAATGTGCACAATACTGGCTAACCGTTTAGAGGACTAAGCCTGCCCAGTAAAAGTGTGGTTAGGTAAACTGACTGCACTCGACATGACCCCAATGGGTTGACAGGGCCATAAAACCTCAACACAAACAAAACCATGTCTTAAATATCCAGACACTTAACTCCTTGCCATACTTCTAAGATGGAAACAAGTCCATTATACAGTCAAACCTGTGTTAGTGGTCACCTCTATTAAGCAGCCAACCTGTATTAAGCAGCAAGAGGAAAGTTGCCCCAAAATTCACATACCTATATATTTGAACTGTATTAAGCAGCCACCTGCCTTCAGCAGTCACTTTTTAAGCTTCCCATGGGTGGCTGCTTAAGACAGGTTTGACTGTACTTCTTGTTCATGTGTCTAAAATCTACAAAATGAATGGAAGACAGTGTAGACCCTGATCAAATCACATTCTGCAGCATCTGACCAGGCTTACACTGCTCATGTCTGTCTGTCTGAATACTTAGTGTAAATGGCATACATAATTTTGTATTTTCAGTGGACAGAAGGACCATGCCCATTTCATCTTAATAGTGCGTCCAACTGAAACTGAATAATATCCTACAGAGTGGTGATCATCTCCAAGTCAAATTGAAGGACAGAAATTCATATGTCCTGAAGGCATCTGCACAAAATAATCTGCTGTAGAATGGGCATATCACCAGGCAAAAACCGGGTGCTGACATTGGCAGTCAGACCACAGAGTAATGTGTGAACATGAGTCGTGGGTTCGATCTCTATTCGGTAGGGCATTGATCATGAAATATTTTCTACGGTCATTCTCTGCCTTCGGCTGATTCAAGAAGGGCAGTTATCAGTTTCTGGCGTAAGAAAGTGCACAAGAAATAGTTTACCACCTAATCATTACGAAAACAGGCCTGTTCAAATATACTGAAAATTTTACTGCCAAAAAACGAAAGTTTTCAGATAAAAAAATCTGATATTTTTCTTATTTCTGCTCAAAACATAGATTATGGGTACTCAAAGGGTACCCACAATCTATGTTTTTGAGCAGAAATAAAAAAATAATGTATACCCCTGTAAACCCCAGTTTTACTATATAAAAGTGGGGTTTAAGGGGGTCAAAATTATGTAGGCATGTTTTCGTGATGTGGACTAAATTTGCCCAGGAAAAATTGTGGTTAGGTAAACTGACCAGCTCAGTATAACCTTAATACTGTTAATTGGGCCATTAAACTCCAAACCAACCAACCATGATTTATAAATAAATTTGAAGATTTATAATGTTGACACCAGTCTATAAAATAAATTCGTGTGTGTGAATCTGGTAAATTGGGATGTGTCATGAAACTGTGGATATTCGGAGCCTATTGGCACAGTGTTGACCCAGCCAAAGGTGTTATAAACACTAAGTGTGCTGGGTAAAAATTTCAGCAGACGAGATTTTGAAATATTTTTCTTATTTTCTCCAGAAAATAGGCTTTGGTTTTTCATACAAAATATCCCCATTGGGAAAATAAGAAAAAATAGCATCAATTTGTCATCTGATGAATTAGCCCAGATAGGGGTAAAGATTAAGGAGGATTATTACATGATAATTCTGGGATAATTTCCTCTAGTTCTCTATAAAAACAAATGTTGTGGAAACTCATTAAAAGTGCCTCTCCAAGGCACTTTAATTTTCTTAAGTTCTCCATAAAACATATGTTGTGGGTACTCATTAATGTGAGTACCCACAACAAATGTTTTTATGGAGAAATGAAGAAAAAATATCCAGATTTATCACCAAATTCTGCTCCTTAACCCATTTAAGCCTAGCATCCCATAAAAGGGACTTTTGGCAAACAATATAGACCCAGATCAGACGCCGCAGAATGCGGCGTCTGATCATGGTCTAAACTGTTTGCATTAAGTGCAGACATTTCTACAAAACATGATAATAATAAAAACTAACCAGACTCCCCTTATATAGGAAATGGACCTGTCCAAAGAATTTAGAAAGAAGAGTCAATTTGACGTAAATGGATTAATTTTCAGCAGCCAGCTCAGTCTGATCAGGAATTTACTGTGCCACAACATGAGAAAATGTACCTTGTGATGTTCACAGCTAAGACTCAGATCAGCCTGCCCATTCATATAAGTCAAAAGATAAGCAAAGTGATCTGGGCCCAGTTGTTCAAAACTAATGATGTCCTTAGTTAACGATTCGTTAAAATTTTAATTGAGTGATACGCAAATATGCTGAAATATTTTGCTGAAAAATAGTGCAAAAGCTACTCACATTTTTTCAGCAAAAAATATCAAAATATTGTGTATTGAATCCGCTAAAACAGTTAACGAAATGACCCTTAACGAGCTCGTTAAGCTAACGACGCTTTGAACAACTGGACCCTGAGTTATAACTGGCCGCACATGTCGTAGTGTATATTTTCTCTACTATCTGCTATTAACAGAACCAGTGGATAATTTAACATGTATTGATGAAAAGCATTTACAGACTGATCTGGGCTTTTAACACTTAGCAGTCATGGTAAAAATTTCAGCAGATGACATTTTGAAATATTTTTTCTTATTTTTCCCAGAAAGTAGGCATTGCCATTTCATGCAAATTGTCTCCTACAGTTTGCATGAAATGTCAAAGCCTATTATCTAGGAAAAATCAGAAAAATATTATCAATTTTTCGTCAGCTGAAATTGCTCGGAGAGTTGTAAAGACTATAGCTACATGTTTGCAAATAGTCCAAGGGGCCTCGGTGGCTCAGTTGGATGCGCCGTCCGACTGGAGACCAGGAGGTCGCGGGTTCAACCCCCGCAGAGGTTGGCAACATTCTTTTGTGGCGAATGGTCATGAAATATTTTCTACGGTTATTCTCTCCCTACCGCTGATTCAAGATGGGCAGTTGTCAATTTCTGGTAAAAGAATGTGCACAATACTGGTTAACCACTTAGAGGACTAAGCCTGCCCAGTAAATGTGTGGTTAGGTAAACTGACCGCGCTCGACATGACCTCATTGGGTTGACTGGGCCATAAAACCTCAACACAAACAAACAAATCTCCCTATCGCTAATTCAAGAAGGGCAGTTGTCAGTTTCTGGCGAAAGAATGTGCACAATACTGGTTAACCCCTTAGAGGACTAAGCCTGCCTAGTAAACTATGGTTAGGTAAACTGACCATGCTCGACATGACCCATTGGGTTGAGTGGGCTGTAAAACCTCAACACAAACAAATAGTCCAAGGACCTTTTCTCATGGTATAGCTTGTTTGAATTTTGGAGACCAAAAGTCAAAGCCAAGACACAAGAAAACCTGCAATTCACAGCTCCAGATAAGGCACTTTTACAATTAAAAAGTACTGATATTTTTTCTTATTTCTCCATGAAATCATATAGTCACCTTAGCATAAAAAGTCATAACTCCATATAAGGAGTTATTGACTTTTTGTGCTAAGGTGACGATATGTTGTGGGTACTCAATAGAAGAGCCACATGGGTGCCCTTCTAATGAGTATATGTACTCACAATATATATTTTCCTGGAGAAAAGATGGAGTTATGCCAGTGTGTTACGTTACATGAACAGTGTCAGGCACAGATATGATGCTGCATTGAGAAAATATAGAAACTGAAAGGCGATGGCTTTCACCAATCTGCATGGATGTTCCGCCTGGTCTGGACCCTTGCATTTCAGGCATGTCATTTTCAGTCCTGTAGGCTGGTACAGATATCCAAGCAAATAGTGTAGATCGAGATGAGATGGCTCATAATGAGCCATCTCATCTCGATCTATATTGCATGCCATCTTGTTTATGATCTGACTAAACCCCTAAATTTACAATGAATGGACATGTCAGAATTCAAAGATTAAAGAGTCCATTTCAGAAACTCAGGGATGAAAGGGTTAAATATTCCTATGCCTTGGTTCAAATATTTATAAAATTGTTTTTCTACTGACCATTTGATATCAGAATGATGCCTTGCACTTTGTTCATGAGATGCTAATTTGCAAAAAAAAAAAAAAAAAAAAAATTGTCAGTAATCTGTGTAAAATTATTTGACATTATGATCTGAAACTATTATGTTTGTAGCATTGCTTAATCTTTACCACTCACTGGGATAGTTTAACAGATGACAAATTGGTAATATTTTTCTTATTTTTCCCAGAAAATAGGATTTGACATTTTATGCAAATTGTCTTCATTGCATGAAATGTCGAATCTTGTTTTTTGCAAAAAATAAGAAAAAACACTTCAAAATGTTGTCGTCTGAAATTTTTACTAAGTGTTCAAACATTAGGTCTTTCTCTTTTAATACTGGTTGTAAATAATGCAGAAATCAATCATATGAAAGAGCTATGTTTTGAGAACATCGTAATAAATTAAAAATCAGCAAACAAATTAAAAAAAAATTTCTGTTTTTCAAAGAATTGCATTTATAGTGAAACAAACTTTGTTCATAAATTTAATCACAAGATGAAAGTTTGGGGACCAAATGCAGAAACAGAAAGACAGGAAATGTCTATTAAGTTCTTCAGAATAAACTGCAAATTGAATAAACTTCCTCTTGTGATATCAAATCACAGTAATTTTCATGATAATGGTATTTTTTATAGAAGGCAGCTATTGTATGGATTTAGTTCACTGTTTATTAACTCTTGCCATGCTGAACCTGGATACAGCCTGCCTTTGCAAACAGTGTAGATCAAGATCAGTTGGCATCTGAAGAAGCCAACTGATCTGGATCTGCACTGTTTATCATTCAGTATGTGACTTTATATTAACAACCTGGATCAAGCAATCTGATTGGTTGACAGCTAGAAGCGGGCATGACATCTTGATATATTCAGCATGGCAAGGGTTGAAAACTGACAAATTTATAAGAATTACTACCCATTTATTGTTAGCTCGCCGGGACTATGTCCCTGGAGAGCTTATGTTGTCACCCAGGCGTTGGGATCGGTGTCTGTCGGCTCGGGCGTCCACGTCAGCGTCCGCGTTAGCACAATGTTTAAGTTTTCAAAGGTGTCCATAGTTTTTTAATTATTTAAGGTACTGCTTTCATATTTGGCCTACACTTACCTTAGGGTAAGACCTTTCAGTAACATATACCCCCGGTCCTGAGTTAGACCATTTATGTAGGTCAAGGTCAGTTCTTACTTTGTCATCTACACCCATGTTTAAGTTTTGCGTTTAAGTTTTGAAAAGTGTTTGTAAATGCTTAAGTATTCAAGATAGAGCTTTAATATTTGGCCCACACCAGCCTTAGGGTTAGACCTTTCAATAGCACACACTGCTTTCTCAGTTTGACCTTCTGCCTAGGTTAAGGTCAGGTCATACTTTGTCATTTAAACCCATGTTTGAGCTCTGCGTTTAAGTTTTGAAAAGTGTTCGTAACTGCTGAAGTATTCAAGCTACCGCTTTAATATTTGGCTGACACCTACCTTAGGGTAAGACCTTTCACACCTATTCCTCAGTTTGACCTTTTGCCTAGATCAATGTCGTCATACTTTGTCATTAACAGCTGTCTTTAAGTTTTGAAAAGTGCATAACTGCTGAAGTATGTAAGATATAGCTTTAATATTTCATCCTCACCAACCGAAGGGATTCAGCATGTAAGATACAGCTTTCATATTTTGCCCACACCAACCTAGGGGAAGATATTTCCTCAGTTTTGACATTCTTCAGACATCAAAGTCAGGTCATACTCTATCATTTAAGTTCTGCATTTAATCTTTAATATTTAATAAAGATTGTTTGCTTATCCGCCCTATTAGCCCTTTCCGGCGAGCTGCGTTGTCTTCTTACAACTCGTGTTATTTGTGTTGTAAAATGAATGTTAATATTGTTGTCGCATCTGCTCAAGTAAGCAGGTGCAAAATAGATGTCCAGTTTTCTCTCTGTCCATCTGTTTGTCCATTCACTGGATCATGACCTATTTTTCACAATCTAACAATTTTGCCATTTTTTTTTTTATGCCAACCCTAGCATTGTAATTCTGATTAGCTGTAACATATGCAATTATATAACCTGGCATACACTTTCTCCCCAACATGGACTCAGACACTACGCCATCATTTTATGGCTGACCTATATAAATGTATTGTGGTCTTAGGACTGTCACATTTTACACGAGCCCTACCCTGAAGCTCCATTTCTGGGTAACTGTATGAACTACCATGTCAGCAAGATGCTTCTAATGAGTATCCACAACATTTGTTATGATGGAGAACTAGTGAAAATTATCCTTGAATTATCCTCAAATACTCCTCCTTTATAAGTGTCCTGTCTTTTCAAAATAATTAGGTAACAAATTGGTGGTTACGTCCTTGCATGATAGTTGAGTGGGGACATATTTTTGGTACAGATCCAACAGTCACGCAGACAGGCAAGACTATTTTGACTGCACAGTTACACTGGCTGATCTGAATCTGCTAGATGCACATATCTGAAAGTATGTTATGCCAGGCGCCGGCCTCGGTGGCGCAGTTGGATGCGCGTCCGACTGGAGACCAGGAGGTCGCGGGTTCGACCCCCACCGAGGTCGGCAACATTGTTTCGTGGAGATTGATCATGAAATATTTTCTACGGTCATTCTCTCCCTTCCGCTGATTCAAGAAGGGCAGTTGTCAGTTTCTGGCGAAAGAATGTGCACAATACTGGTTAACTGCTTAGAGGACTAAGCCTGCCCAGTAAACGTGGTTAGGTAAACTGACCGCGCTCGACATGACCCCATTGGGTTGACTGGGCCGTAAAACCTCAACACAAACATGTTATGCCAGGGAACTGCATGCCCCTTGGATGGCAGACCACAGAGCGAAGTCCAAATCGGACCTGACAAGCTGGAGGTAGTAGCTTCCTTTTGCTACCTAGGAGACATGCTCTCAGCAGATGGTGGCTGTGAACTTTCAACCACAACATGTGTGAAAACCACCTGGAAGAAGTCCAAGGAGCTGCTACCAGTTCTCTCCTCCCGCCACCTCTCTTTCAAAACATGTGGCGGTGTGTACAGCTCTTGTGTGCGGAGGGCAGTGCTCCATGCAAGTGAGACTTGGCCATTGACAAAGCCAGATCTTCAACATCTGCAATGAAATGACAGGGCAATGATCAGACAGAGCTGCATTGTCAAGCCGCAAGACATTGTCACCATCTTGCGCGTCTTGGCATTGAGGTTCTGGATCTCATTCTAAAAGAGAGAAGGCTCTGTTGGTATGGACATGTGGAACGCTCCAATGATGCAGTCAAGACAGCTTTTGACCTACAGGTTGATGGAAAGCATGGGCCTGGGTGGCCAAAGATGACATGGAAGCAGCTGAACAGAGAGGGATTGCAAAGAGTGTTGCCCCTGTACCTGTAGGTTAGTCAAAAATCTGTTGAAGTCCAGATAATTCACTATTTTTCAGTGGAAAAGTACTTAAATTTTTCTTCACAAAAACATGTTGTAGGTAGTCATTAAGTGCCTTGCTGAGGGACATCTAATGAGTACCCACAACATATATTTTAGTGGAGAAATGAGCCAGCTCATGAGAAAAGCATACTTATCACATATGCAACCAGCAAAGACTCAGGCAAGCCTGTGCATAAGCGCAGGCTCGTTAGAGCCTTAGCTGTTCACATGCGTTTTCTTACATGGAAGACGTCAATTTTTTCAAACAAATAACTTGAGATATTTATTTTAAGATGTTCCAGCTGATAACTGGCTAATGTTTTTAAAACGCAATAATCTTTTTAACGAAATATAACTAATTTGATTTTTAAATTTGTTCTAGTTTTACATTTTCGTGCTTGTATGACATCATTATAGCCATTTTATTACAAAACCAAGTTGGTATACCATTTTGAGGCAAATGGCCCTCATGGGTTGATGCATCATTTAATCTGAACTCATCATCATAGCAGACATGTAGTAGAGACCTTGAGGAAACTTTAGGCAGAAAAACGCATGTCTGTAGCAAAAATAAGGGACTGCTCATGCACATTGAAGACCCACAAACCAGAAAGCCATAAGGTCCCTTTTTCCATGTGCCAGCTCAAATAAGGAATATACTTAATCTGAAGCAATGCATTGCAGTTCATACTATTGCAGGGCTAGATTTTGTGTAAGCAAACACTTAACTCTTGTTCTGCTGAATAGATTAAGATGTCACACCCACTTCTAATTTTCAGCCAATTAAATTAATAAATCCAGGTTGTAGATACAAATTCACATACTGAATGTCAAACAGTGCAGATCCAGATCAGTTGGCTTCTTCAGAAGCCAACTGATCTGGATCTACACTGTTTGCAAAGGCAAGGTATATCCGGGTTCAGCAGGACCAGGGTTAAGATCCTTTCAGACTATGCAGGCCAGTCATCTCTGATCACATTTGTGAAAGCAGTCTGTTAAAAGCAGTTTTAACTCCTGAGTTTTTTAAATAGATTTCATCTTTGAATTTGGACAGATCTTCTGTTGAAAATAGGAGTTTCAGACTAAATTGAATAATAGAATGGCAAACAGTGTAGGTCCTGATGAGACGGCTCATGATGAGCTGTCCCATCTGGATCTACACTGTTTGCATAAGTACTGCAGTAGTCTACAGGGTTGAAAGGGTTAATCCTTTCACCCCAGAGTTTCTGAAATAGACTCTTCCATCTCTGTATTTGGACATATCCATTACTCCAAAAGGGAGATAGTTGTAAATCAGCCGCCTCGGTGGCTCAGTTGGATGCGTCCAACTGGTGATCAGGAGGTTGCGAGTTCGACCCCCGCCAGGTTGGCAACATTCTTTTTGATTGATCGTGAAATATTTTTTGCGATCATTTTCGCCTTTCCGCTGATTCAAGAAGGGCAGTTATCAGTTTCTGGTGAGAGAATGTGAACAATACTGGTTAACCGCTTGCCAGTAAACGTGTGGTTAGGTAAACTGACCACGCTAGACATGACCTCATTGGCTTGACTGGGCCGTAAAACCTCAACACAAACACAAACAAGTTGTAAATAAGAACAGAATGGCAAATAGTGTAGATCCTGATGAGATTGCTCATGATGAGCCATCGCTTCTGGATCTACATTGTTTGAAAAAGTATCAGTCTTGGTTAGAAAGGGTTGACCCCAATCAATTCATAATGGTGGGTAGTCACATAATACTTTTCTTATTTTTTCAAAGAAACATATGTTGGGCATATTCATTAGAAGCGCCTTGGCATGGCATTGCTAATGAGTACCTACAACATATGTTTTCCTGGAGTAGTAAGAAAAATAGATGTATCAATACTTTTTGGTTGAAAGAACCACACCTTATCTGGAGCTATGGATTATGTGCTCATTCTGATCAGGGCGTTCATACAGGCTCATTGGCATAGGTCCAAATAAGAGTGGGTATCAGGTAAGTATTTTTCTTATTTCTCAACAAAATCATACATTGTAGGTACTCATTAGAAGCACCTCAATGAGGCGCTTCTAATGAGTATCCACAATATATGTTTTTGTGAAGAAATAAGAAAAATACCAATACTTTTGTATTGAAAAAAAAAAGCATCTTATCCATAGGTCTAGATAAGAATGGGTATCAGGTTAATATGTTTTTCTTATTTCTTCACGAAAACATATGTTGTGGGTACTCATTAGAAGCACCTCACATTTCTCCACGAAAACATGTTTTGGGTACTCATTAGAAGCTTTCAGTGAGGTGCTTCTAATGAGTACCCACAACAAATGTTTTCGTGAAGAAATAAGAAAAATATCAATACTTTTGGATTGAAAGAAAAGCATCTTATCAAGACCTGTGATTGTGTACTTGTCAGTGGCAACTATTGAATATTGACAAATATATAAAGCTTGGATGCATAGACTGATCCAGGTGTTTGCTGTTTGTATATTATGGAAGAGCCCTTTTCTTCTGCTAAGGTTCCTTATTTGTTTATCAGTTGCATGCAATGTGTAAATCTGTTAATTGATGTGAATATGTATTTACAGCATGTATGGGTTTATGTCTGCCTGTTATCTTAAGCAGACTTTCAACCGTTTTATAAACGGGAGACAACTCTTGTGACTTCCTATCTTACTTGCTTTCCTGCAAACCAAGCCCCTTCAGAAGGGAGGCAAAATTATTTTGACAAGCGTTGCCTCCCTTGAAAGAGATTTATTCCACATAATTGTTGTAAAAAAATTATACTTGTCAGCATGTGTGTATCTGTGTTGTAAAGTCAAAAATAATATTTTGAAAAAATGGTTTTGGCTTCTTTATTACATCTTTGCCCCACTCATCAAAGAAATATATATTCAGAGACACCCAGGGAAGGTCACAATCTCAGAATACAGCCCTCCCAAGGCACTAAATAAGGCTTTATTTAACGAAATTTCAATACAAAACAGCACTACATCAGAAGCATAACAAACGAACAAAGAGGAACTGCAAAAGAAATACTGCCTTGGAATGGCCAACTTTTGTGGCATTTAAACCTGTTTTCTTTCTGTTTTTCCAACAGGTATGCAGTTTTCTGGAACACTTTAGCAACGTCTGATCTAGGTGTGCACTCCTGTGTACAGATCTGTTTTCCCGAATACTTAGGTGACACCTGATCTAGGTGTGCACTCTGTGTTCAGGTCTTTTTTCCCCTGAATACTTTGCTGATGTCTGATCTAGGTGTGCACTCTTGTGTTCAGGTCAGTCTTTTTTTCTGAAAACTTTAGTGACGTTTGATCTAGGTGTGCACTCTGTGTTTAGGTAAGTTTTCCTGAATACTTTGGTGACATCTGATCTAGGTGTACTCTCTATGTTCAGGTATGTATTCTTGAATACTTAGGTGATGTCTGATCTAGGTGTACACTCTTTGTTTAGGTATGTTTTCCTGAATACTTTGGTGACGTCTGATCTAGGTGTACACGCTGTGTTTAGGTATGTTTTCCCGAATACTTTGGTGACGTCTGATCAAGGTGTGCACTCTGTGTTTAGATATGTTTTTCCGAAAAATTTTCTACATCTGATCTAGGTATGCACTCCTGTATTCAGGTATGTTTACCTGAATACTTAGTGTTGTGTGATCTAGGTGTGCCCTCTAGTGTACATTCTGTGTTCAGATATGTTTTCCTGAATAAGTGACGTCTGATCTAGGTGTGCACTGTTGTGATCAGGTGTGTTTTCCTGAAAACTTAGTGACGTCTGATCCAGGTGTGCACTTCTGTGTTCAGGTATGTTTTCCTGAATACTTAGTGACGTCTGATCTAGGTATGCACTCCTGTGTTCAGGTATGTTTTCCTGAATAATTAGTGACGTCTGATCTAGGTATGCACTCCTGTGTTCAGGTATGTTTTCCTGAATACTTAGTGACGTCTGATCTAGGTATGCACTCCTGTGTTCAGGTATGTTTTCCTGAATACTTAGTGACGTCTGATCTAGGTATGCACTCCTGTGTTCAGGTATGTTTTCCTGAATACTTATTGACGTCTGATCTAGGTGTGCACTCTTGTGATCAGGTGTGTTTTCCTGAATACTTAGTGACGGCTGATCTAGGTGTGCACTCCTGTGTTCAGGTATGTTTTCCTGAATACTTAGTGACGTCTGAGCCAGGTGTGCACTTCAGGTATGTTTTCCTGAATACTTAGTGACGTCTGATCTAGGTATGCACTCCTGTGTTCAGGTATGTTTTCCTGAATACTTAGTGACGTCTGATCTAGGTATGTACTCCCGTGTTCAGGTATGTTTTCCAGAATACTCAGTGACGTCTGATCTAGGTGTGCACTCTTGTGTTCAGGTGTGTTTTCCTGAATACTTAGTGACGGCTGATCTAGGTGTGTACTCCTGTGTTCAGGTATGTTTTCCTGAATACTTAGTGACGTCTGATCCAGGTGTGCACTTCAGGTATGTTTTCCTGAATACTTAGTGACGTCTGATCTAGGTATGCACTCCTGTGTTCAGGTATGTTTTCCTGAATACTTAGTGACGTCTGATCTAGGTATGTACTCCCGTGTTCAGGTATGTTTTCCTGAATACTTAGTGACGTCTGATCTAGGTGTGCACTTCTGTGTTCAGGTATGTTTTCCTGAATACTTAGTGACGTCTGATCTAGGTGTGCCCTCTTGTGTACATTCCCCGTGTTCAAGTATGTTTTCCTGAATACTTTGGTGCCGACTGATTTAGGTGTACACTCTGTGTTAGGTCTGTTTTCTTGAATCCTTTGCTGACTTCTGATCTAGATGTACACTCTTGGGTTCAGGTCTGTTTTTCCCGAAAACTTATGTGACGTCTTATATAGGTATGCACTCTGTGTTTATGTATGTTTTCCTGAATACTTTGGTGACGTCTGATCTAGGTGTATACTGTATTTAGGTATGTTTTTCCCGAATACTTTGCTGACGTCTGATCTAGGTGAGCACTCTGGGTTTAGATATGTTTTTCCGAATACTCTGATCTAGGTGTGCACTCCTGTGCTTAGGTATATTTACCTGAATACTTAGTGACGTCTAATCTAGTTCTACCCTCTTGTGTACGCTATGTGTTCAGGTATGTGACGTCTGATCTAGGTGTACACTCTGTGTTAGGTCTGTTTTCCCGAATACTTTGGTGACGTCTGATCTAGGTGTACACTCTGTGTTAGGTCTGTTTTCCCGAATACTTTGGTGACGTCTGATCTAGGTGTACACTCTGTGTTAGGTCTGTTTTCCCGAATACTTTGGTGACGTCTGTTCTAGGTGTGCACTCTGTGTTCAGGTCTGTTTTCCCGAATACTTAGGTGACGTCTGATCTATATGTGCACTCTGTGTTCAGGTATGTTTGCCTGAATACTTTGGTGACGTCTGATCTAGGTGTGCACTCTGTGTTCAGGTATGTTTGCCTGAATACTTTGGTGACGTCTGATCTAGGTGTGCACTCTGTGTTCAGGTATGTTTGCCTGAATACTTTGGTGACGTCTGATCTAGGTGTACTATGTTTAGGTATGTTTCCCCAAATACTTTGGTGACGTCTGCTCTAGGTATGCAGTCTGTGTTTAGATATGTTTTTTTTTCCGAATACTTTGCTGACATCTGATCTAGGTGTGCACTCCTGTTTTCAGGTATGTTCACCTGAATATTTAGTGACGTCTGATCTAGGTGTGCCCTCTAGTGTACATTCTGTGTTCAGATATGTTTTCCAGACTATTTTGCTGACGTCTGATCCAGATGTGCCCTCTTGTGTTCAGGTATGTTTTCCCGAATACTCAGGTGATGTCTGATCTACTGTGCTTTCGACATCTATCAAAAGGTCGTTTTTTGCTTGGCGCAATATACAGATGAAGTAAACGCAAACTTTTGTCATGATTTAATTCAAAACTATTTGTGGTTAACTACTTATCCACAAACACTTTCATTCCAGTCTGACACTGATTTTTAATAAATCAAATGTTTTCATTTTTTCCCATAGTGAAAATGAATGCAAATTATGCAGAAATCTGTATGGTAGGTAACTAAGAGGCTGATTTTGATAAGTTCTGCTCATTCAATTTTTCTGAAATTTCCACTATATTTTTGCAAAACATCCATAACTACTCGCGCATTTTTAATTATTGATCGCTTTTGCGGATAGAATTTGGAAAATTCAGCTAAGAGAAGTAAAAAAATATTTTCTTAAATTCCAAAAATCAGTTTACTATAGAAATTGCATAGATCAGCTCAATTTTTGGCCGTAAATTTAATTTTAGGGTAAATATTTGAGAACAAAAACACAGAAACAGCAAGGACAAATGGTTTCTGATAAGATATGGTCAAAATAAAATATTTTCATTTAAAATAAAATACCAAGCAGAAAACGTCTTTCCGAGTGATGTCGAAAGGACAGTAGGTGTGTACTTTGTTCCCGAATACTTTGGTGACGTCTGAGTAGTACTGCACTCTATGATCAGGTCTGTTTTCCCGACTACTTGTGACGTCTGATCTAGGTGTGCATTCTGTGTTTAGGTATGCATTTCCGAATACTTTAGTAATGTCTGATCTAGGTGTACAGTGTTCAGGTATGTTTTCCTGAATACTTTGGTGACGTCTGATCTAGGTGTGCACCCTCTGTTCAGGCCTGTTTCCCGCATACTTGGGTGACGTCTGATCTAGGCGTACTCTCTGTGTTGTCTGTTTTCCCGAATGATAGGTGGCGTCTGATCTAGGCGTGCACTTTTGTTCAGGTCTGTTTTCCCTACTACTTAGTGACGTCTGATCTAGATGTGCACTCTTGTGTTCAGATCTTTCCCAAATACTTAGGTGACGCCTGATCTAGGTGTGCACTCAGTGTTTAGGTATGTTTTCCCGAATACTTTGGTGACGTCTGATCTAGGTGTACACTCTGTGTTCAGGTATATATTTCCGAATACTTTAGTGACGTCTGATCTAGGTGTACACTCTGTGTCCAGGTATATTTTCCTGAATACTTCGGTGACGTCAGATTTAGGCGTACTCTCTATGTTAGGTCTGTTTTCCCGAATAATAGGTGGCGTCTGATCTAGGTGCCACTTTTGTTCAGGTCTGTTTTCCCTAATACTTAGTGACGTCAAAGAGTTGGGGATTATACAACCTTTTATAATTTGCTCGACAGAAAACTTTTAAAAGACGCTGCTTCCTATTTATGATATTCATATCGATTCTAAATGCCATTTTTTGTAGGCCTGTGAGATGCAAGTTAAGTTTTTTTTTCTGGCCTATTATTATTCATGGCTGGTAGTCGCTAAGGCATAACCAAACAGTTATGCAAAGAAAATCCTTACGTAATTTAATTACGGGAAGTAAATGTAAAAAAAAAAAAAAAAAAAAAAAAAAAAAAAAAACAAACAGATAACTACTCGCGCATTTTTAATTGTTGATCGCTTTTGCGGATAGAATTTGGAAAATCGGGCAATGCTATTCCCAACAACTTTCGTTTTCACACCAAATAAAACAAATATGAGCATAGAACGACGAGCGTCCATTTTTTTTTTTTTTTTTTTTTTTTTTTTTTTTTTGTGCGGTTTGTTCTGGATGATGGTGGGGTCAACAATTTCTGTTTTGATTATGATAGACATGTTTTCTTTCTTTTTCTTTCTTTCTTTTTTTTTTTTTTTTTTTTTTTTTGAGGTTTTTTTTTTGAGTTTTTTTTTTTTTTTTTTTTTTTTTTTTGTAAAACAAGGACGATCAAGTTGGTCAGAGTGATAAACTTAAGATAATGTATATCATTTCAAATTAGCTTCAGTCTATTGATTTAAGCAATAACTGCATAAAAATATATTTATTGTACTTATAGAATCAAATGAACCTAAATTTTTCTGTCCTGATTTCTCAAATCAATCTAGTGACCAGCCTTTATAATCTTGATATTATATTGATTCTATTTTAGTGGATGTATCAAAGAGGCTTAAAAGAATAAATATTTAGTCACTAGAGACTGGAGCCAGTCTAGTTGTTAGCAGACTCTATGGAAAGCTAGACATGGCAATGTCTAGTTGCTTACGGGAAAGCAATGATATACTTACTGTATAATTGTGACTTACGGAAAAGGCTACCCCTTACGAGTCGTAAAGTTAAAAGAATCTATCTAGGTATTTAATCTATACCCGGGCATACGAAACATGTCGAGGTGTGTATACGTTTCGTTTATGTTGAAGATGTGTTAATTATACAGACATCATGTATCAGATATGAAAAGAATTTGTTGTATGGTTGCTAAAACATGAAAACAGAAAACTTTGCAATGTGCAAAAAGTTTGCAAAAAATGGCTGCCTTAATTATTGACCCCTGGCTCCATTCAGGGGCCTGGTCCAGGCGTCTTAATATTGCAGATGGTAGGTATATAATCCTATATACATATCATATACCAAATGTGTAATGAATCGGACTTGTATGTACCAAGTTATTGTGATTCAGAAAACTTTAACGCAAAACTTTACCCAAAAAGTGTTTACGGACGGACAAACGTACGGACATAAACGAAACCTATAATACACCTCGACATGCTTCGTATGTTGAGGGTATAAAAACATAGACATAACTTTACGACCCGTAAGGAGTAAATGGTCCGTAAGGGGTAGCCTTTCCAGTAAGTCATAATTAATTATATTAAAACATTGCTATGTCTAGTTTTCCATATCAGTTTTATTTGGTATGAAAATGATTGTTATTGGGAATAGCATTGTCCGATTTTTCGAAATTCTAGCTGGAAAAAAAAAAAAAAAAGAAAAAAGAAGAAAGCGAGAGTAGTATACTTCTTCGTTGACATATTTAGTTCCCGCAGGATTTTTTTTTTTTTTCCCATAACTTTTGATTATGCCTTATGCGACTGCCAGCCGTGATTATACAGAGTATATAATTTGTGTGTGTGTGTGTGTGTGTGTGTGTGTGTGTGTGTGTGTGTGTGTGTTTTCTTGTATTTATTTGAGTTTGAACTTTTTTTTTATGTATATGGGGTTTATTTAGAGTAAAAAAAAAAAAAATTCTTGTGCTTTTTTTTTATGGACAGGGGATTTTTTTTTCTTGGTATATTTTCCGAAGTCAATCCGAAGATTTTGTTTGATTTTTTTTTTTTTTTTGGCGGTGGTCAAAGAGATTTTTTGAGAAAAATATTTGCCGTTGACGAGCATGAGAAGCAGAATAGTAGAAAAATAGCAGAGTAACTATGGAAAGGGCACTAGCCATGCATAGGCCTACATAAAAAAAAAAAGACCTTGCAGATATTGGCAATTAATTTTTTACCAAATCTAGTCATTTCAGACGCAAAACAAGTTACCTGAAGCTAGTCACTTCAAAAGGGTCCAATTAAAAGCATTTTAAACTATATGTATACATGAAGCCTCTTGGAGTTTATTTTTAGGCCGAGTCATCCAAAGCTACATGCAGGGCTGAGTCACGTGACAATTTCAACCCAATCATTAGTTAAGAGGTTGTTTATCGGTAAACAAATTATTTGTTTGCTCCATGATACACAAAGGGTAGACCCCAGTAAATTGGATAAAAAGAAAGGCAGCCATTTTGATAGAGAGATGGAAGTATGATAAGGACAGGGCAACAAATCACTGTTTTAGTGACTGACAATCTTATCATAAAATGCATTATGTGACCGCTGAATCAATAAATTGTAGTTGATGCATCTGCAATGACATTTTGTGACATTGTGTCTTTATCGATAAAACGCACAAAAAACTTTTTTCATTGTCCGTAATATCATAATTTTGACGTCAGCACGGATTTCCGTTTTATAAACAGCTGGTGAGTGACTAGGTCGATAAAGTGCATTTTTGTAGCTTTGACATTTGTATGTCTTTAGAAAGTACTATGCATTCGAGTACAGTCGTTTTATATGTGGCGCACTCCTATAGACATTGGTGTTGTTTGTTTTTTGCTGCTTCGCATGCTTTGATCTGCCGGCGCCGGCGGTGTTCCGATTGATGTGTTGTGATGACATTGGTTAATGATTTTTCACGTGTTTGACCCACATTTGGATATTTCAACAAAGGACTTTTTCATGTTAACTATGATCAGATTTTTATAGGAGATCACTTTGAAAGAAATACGGTTATCTTTAATAACAATGCTTGACAATAAATTTGTGCCAGGATAACAATGGAAGCCATTAGAAGATATGCAAATTAGCCCGATGGGCCAATTTGATTAATCAGTCACTGGTGATCCAGTTGCCTCAAGGGTGCAGAATGCCAAAAGTAATGGGGCTAATTTAATGCAAAAGTAGTTTAATTTTATATTTTTAGCATTCTGCTAAGCCTGTAATGAACTTTATTTCAAGAAATTGCTGATAGACCCAGATCTCTAGCCATAGTGCCAGAATGCAGATGTGGCACTAGTGTTATGGGATGAGGTGTCTGCTGCTGACCCTAACAGTAAACACACAAGAAAATGACTATGAAATATGATGGGTGCAAGTTAATGGACAGAGACCTGTTGATGTTTCCATATATTACATATCTGCAAATATTTTGAAGCCCTTTCTTCGGCCTCGGTGACTCAGTTGGATGCGCGTCCGACTGGAGACAGCAGGTCGCGGGTTCGACCCCCGCCGAGGTCGGCAGCATTCTTTCGTGGAGATTGATCATGAAATATTTTCTACGGTCATTCTCTCCCTTCCGCTGATTCAAGAAGGGCAGTTGTCAGTTTCTGGCTAAAGAATGTGCACAATACTGGTTAACCGCTTAGAGGACAAAGCCTGCCCAGTAAACGTGTGGTTAGGTAAACTGACCACGCTCGACATGACCCCATTGGGTTGACTGGGCCGTAAAACCTCAACACAAACAAACTTAGAATGTTTAAGTTCAGTGCACCAGTCATTTTTATCCATTGCCCATATCCCCTCCCTCACCCCCATAACGGGAAAACGGCCATCCCTCCATCACTGCCCTGCTAAATACACTGCACTATTGTTACAACGGTAGCTGATTCAAGAAGGGCAGTTGTCAATTTCTGGCGAAAGAATGTGCACAATACTGGTTAACCGCTTAAGAGGACTAAACCTGTCCAGTAAACGTGTGGTTAGGTAAACTGACCACACTCGACATGACCCCATTGGGTTGACTGGGCCGTAAAACCTCAACACAAAAAAAAAAACAAAATAGTAAAAGCCCACCTTTTTTTTATAGGGGTGGGCGAAGGTGTTGTGTATCTTAAGTCACTGGGGCTTCCAACTGATATCAATTTGGCTTACAGAAGGGCAAGGCCTGCTAATCCTTATAGCAAGTAAAGGTAGTGGGGAATGTTTTTATGTCTTCTGTTTCTTCACTTTCATTCATTTTCCTCCAACCCCCCCCCCCCCAACCCCCCCCTCTTTCATCTCTACTATCTCTCTTCACCCTTTCTCTGGTAGATGACACAAAATGACCCACAAGGATTGATGTGCCGTTAAACCCCAACTCAATCATAAAAAAAACCCCATCTCTTTCATCTCCTGCGCTATCTTATTTCTCACTTTCTCTGGGAGATGACACAAAAAGACCCACAAGGGTTGATGTGTTGTTAAACCCCAACACAATCAAAAACCCACCTTTTTTACCCCACTCCCCCTCCGTCCTTCCTTTTGTAAAGCTTGGTCCCAGAGGTTTCAAGTAGATAAATAATAAATAATTTCTACCGTCATTCTCCCACTTCCACAGTTGACTGTTTCAAGAAGGCAGTTATCACAAAGTTTGGGTTAACTGCTAACACTAAGCCTGCCCAGAAAAAGTGTAGGTTAACTGATTTGCTTGATATGACCATAAATGTTGATTGGGCTGTAAAAGGCCACATCAAACAGAGGAATATTAGTCCCACCCTTAAACCAGAGGTCTCACTGATAGTGTTTTCCGATGTTTGATTATAATCGAAAATCGTTCTTTCATCAACAACCGATCAGTGATCGAAGGCAATATTCTGAACCAATTATAAATGGAAAAAAATCTGTAACAGAATACATGTATTTTCTTTTTTAAGTTAGAAATAAAAGATTTTTTGTTCACTTTTAGTTACAAAATTATGTTTATCCATCATTTGCAGACAAAAGCTCTGAGAAAGAGACTGTTAAAAGCAAGGATCTCGTGCAACAAATAAATTCAGCAATTCATTCTTTTTAATATGTTTGAATATAAACCAAGTTATAATTTCCACGGATTCAGTAAACTTTCTGCGTAACTTACATGTAAGTTTCAAGGCCCTTTTTATTCAAGTGACATTCAAGGCTCTATCTATAGATCTCTGTATAAAGAGTTCACTGAAACTTCACTGTGCCAATTTAAAATCTTTAAAGTGCCCATACATATATATATGCATTTTTATTAGGGCTGGGTACCGCAAAAAATAAAGTACTACAGTATATCGTGGTACATACCACAATATACAGCAACAGTATTCAATTTTGCAGAGGTCATTGTGAAATTGCCAGCAGTAGTGGCCATTTGATCTGATGGTCTTTAAGTTTAAACCACCTCAATTATCTATGCGGAGTTTTACTTTCATTGAAATATGGATTTACATTGTATATTGTAATAAAAATTTATACTTTAAATTAAAAATCAGTAGTGGAGAGGGGAGACTGGATCATAAGTCAGCAGTTTCCAGCACTTAATGCTTTAGTAACATCTTCCTGCTTATCATCAATTTTATAACTGCACACTTATTTGCATCCCTATAACCACTGTTATACTTAAAATCATAAAGTATCAACATGTATTGTTAAATATACATGTACATGTATTTACAACAAGTAATGTTGCAGTTATAATTATTTCACCTCATCCATTGCCTAAGACATGAAGGCTTACAGTTTGCAGATGAAATTCAATAGTATATGACTGAAGCACACCATTTGAAGCTGTTTCAACTTAAACTGTTTCAATATTTTGGAGATTTATGGTTTTTGTACAATACACTGTTGCTAAAAATAGAATCATCAGAATACCGCGGTACTGGCAAGTGTACTGCAGTACATACCACACCAAAGAAATACCATGGTATACCGGTGTACCAGTATTTTTGCACACCCCTAATTTTTACTGTTTCTGGTGTTTTTTTTTATATAAAGTACAGTATACAAGAGAAGTTCCTGTAATGTGTGGCATGTTTTAGACAGAGGACTTTTAAAGGAAGATTATTTGATGATAATTCTAGGATAATTTTCATAAATTCTCCATAATGTCATATGCCATTTTGTCAGAAACTTTGATGTTCAAAATTTTAGGACATTTACTGTAGTTTTACTCTATCAGAACATCAAGACAACTCCACGCATTAAACAAGAATGTTAAATAAATGAAAGTAGAAAAGAGAAATATTTAAGCCTTAAAAGGGTAGAAATTGAATACATAGGGGAAAAGACGGAAGTGGTATTTACTATTACACAAGATTAAAGTAGAATAAAATAGTTATCATTTATTGTATACTCATTCTGTCATTTAGCCAACTTTATGACGTATCTTGTGAGTCTTTCCGGCGGAATGATATAAGAAGAAGGAACTTCTGGGCCCAGTTGTTCAAAGCGTCGTTAGTTAAGGGTCATTTCGTTAACTGTTTTAGGGCCATTTCAAAAAAAATGAGTCAAAAGTGTGACATTGGAGGCAAAAAATAAATGACATTTTGAGTCAGTGCTGTCTGTGGAAATATGAACTTTGATGATACAGGTTTCACAAAATGTAGATGGGAAATGAAAAGAAGAAAACACTTTTTTGAAAATTTTGAATTCATTTCAACCTTTTAGTATTTTTTATTTAAATACAGGATTTTTCCAAGATGGAGTATGTTTGGAAATACATATCTTTTCCATACAATTTTATATATATATTGATAACACATATATAGAGGAAAAATTTGACATAAAAATTGGCCATATTTATGCTATTTACTGAGAATTTTTGTCTTTTTAAAGCAAATTGAAGCAATTGATTTTTTATCTTTACTTCAAAAAGTTTTTATACAAACCTGATTAGATGGAATTAAGCAGTAAAAATGCACTGAGGACAACACCAAGTATCATGCTGCATGTATGCAAAATTCTGACAGGATGTGACAAGCCATTTCTTCTCGAGACTATTTTAGAAAATCGTTGTATTTTACAATAACTTGTTACACTCGGGACAAAAATGAGAAACTTTTTATTCTACATTTCAATCAATTTCTCTCTCACAGCTTGCATTTATTCTAAGTTTTATTGTATCAAAACACTTTGTAGTTGAAATAATTCAAGTTTTTACCAACCTGAAACTATATTTGTATGAAAAATAACTAAAGAAACACAAATAGTTGAACTTTGGAACAAAGAAACTAGTCATTCTCCTCGAGAAAGGCTTTCTATAAGCAATGTTTTTGTCAGGTGTTTTCTGAAAATTGACCAATATGCTTGATTAAAACATTTAATATTGTGTCATTCACTTTATGTTTGAATGCAACCATTTAAAATGCTTTGGTCTGAACCGTTACACTCGGGACAAAAACTGCTATTTAGTTTATTGATGTTGATAGAGCAGGTTTTGGCTTTCATTTAATTCTCTGGTGTCAAATTTCATCAGTATCCCTCTCCCTGGCAACAGTTCAGGTGGTTTCAGCTTGGATATAACATCCCCCTGAGGGTGCCACCATAGGTCTTCTTTTGGAGGCCATGTATATACACCAGCTGTGTCTGTAGCTTTTAGGAATCGCACCTGTAGTTCATCATTTGGCTGTACTTGTACAATCTAAGAAAAAGATCAATGAAGCTTCATTTATTTACAAATAGCAAAGGAACCAAGAGATACAAATAAGTTGGTAATATTTTCTTTATTTATAGCAATGGATCCGAGTGCCAAAAATAAGTTACAGAACAAGTGCCGTAGCTGTATAAGATACCATATGCATTAAACAATACATGGAGAGAATGTATCAAATGCTGTAATTTTTTTGCCAAAAATATCTTTAACACATTCTACCATACACAAGTTTTGCAAATTTTCGTAGCTAAAAGTTTGGCAAACTCTAAAAAATTTTATAAAATATATATCTTCTCTTACCTTTGCCAAATACATTTTTCTTTTCTTTCCTTTTGACAGTGAGATAGTCACAAAATCATCTGGCTGGATTCTGAAGAATTAAGTGAACCTTGTTTTAAAACTTACAAGGCTAAAGCTATTAGAGCAAGTACATGTATAAACAACACCTTTGACCTTTGCAAATGATAAGCTTTGAAGAAATAATGCTAGCTTTACTGAAATTCAAAAACGCTTTTACTAAATTAAAATTTGATTCAAAAGCTACACTTGGCTTATGTATGAGGGTTCAATTCCCGCCTCAGGCATAAAAGTATAAATAGCTGGTGCTGAAGGGGTAGATCATCTGGGACCCCGTCTAGGTCAATTGTAGCTTTCTTTTCTGTAGAATCAAGCTTGCAAAATGTTTATTTGTAGGTAGAATATTCAAAAAATTAAGATTCACTTTCAGTAAATCTTAATTTCTTGATCATTCTACTCTAGCAGAAAATATCTTTTTAACATAGCTAGCTAAAATCAAAATTATTTTAATCAAGCTTTCTTTTTCTTTATTCAAACAAGTCTTATTTGGTTTAATTGGAATAGCTGAAGGAAATAAAATCAATTTGGTATGGTAGAATGCATTAATTTGATATTTTACCTATGCAGTGGCTCCAAGCTAACGTAGTGTTTGATTTGGGGTAGATAACCTATCACTAGACTGGCTCTAGGATTTTCAAGTGGACTTAGCACTATATCAGGATGGTGTGACTGGACAATATGAATCTTGCATCTCAGTAGTCTAGACAAAGCTTGTATACAGACATGATCTGCATAGGTACCATCATGACCCATCCTTTCCAGGTAGGTATCTACACTGTCAGTTAGGAAGTTCACCATTTCAGCTTTCTCGGCCTGAAATTAAGGATCAAGCAGATATGCCCAAAAAAAAACATTGTTTGTTATGCCACTTCATTTGTTAAAAAAGAGCTAATGAAACTTAAATATGTATAGAGCACAGACACTTTTTCATTTTTAAATTCTTTAACACAGTCTGTAAATTGCTTATATGCCAACATGTAACATAAGCTGCCCTAAAATTTGATAACCTTACATGTTTTTGTCAATTATTTGTTGCTTGTCTTATAAAAATGTGTAAATCAGTTTTGTATAGTACAGGTGTTTGATGTTTTCCTATGTGTCTTCATGTCACCTTTATTTAGGTGGCTTAAGATGGTTACATTCTTTGATTGTAGCTTTATTTTACCTGTGGATAATCTGCCATGGATTTGACAGTCATCTCACGTAACGCAGCTTGTGTGTAGTTTTCATCAACACATTGTAGCTGGTCGCTTACAGCCCAGAAGAGACAGTTCCCATCTTTTGGGGTTTCTCCACGGATAGTCCATCCTTTTGTCTTGATGCCCTCTGAAAACAACCGAATTTCTTCTTCGACTCGTTCACGGTGATCTTTATTTTCCCTCACACTCTCCATCATAACACTGTTCAGATCTACATCGTCATTCTGACTAGCATAACCAAGCCCACCACCTTCTACATTGCAAGCAGCTAATAGCAAGCTAAGGGGTTAGTTTAAAGCATGTTGAAGCACAGAAAGTTTAAAGCATGTTAAAGCACAGAAAAAGCAAACTAGCAAACTTAAAATTAAACTTGAGAAATCAGCAATCATCATTATCATCATCGGGTTTTGATTAACGTGCAGGTGCAGGAGCATCTTCCACATCAGTGGACCCCTCCAGGTAGCTGGCTAGCTGCACATAGAGCAGATATCACTTTTGGTAAGACTGCCATTTGTATTTTTTTAACAAAGAGTTTATGGGATCGTCTGACAATTAAGAAGGAAAGGTAATAGTTAATATCCCAATACCAACAAGCAGTAAAACATGCAGAAGATCAGACAGCAAGAAGTTGCACAATAAGCAAGCAAAGACATGCAACACGCAATTTATGAAAAACTAATAATCTAACTAGACTGCTCTGAAATATAGTTGACTGAGCTATCAAGCCATATTTAGGTCATATCAAATGATTAAATATGATTTAAATATGAAAGACTGTTAAAAGGATACAATTGTCTTGTCTTATGTCCATCTCATGATGGTGTGGATCATGTCTATACTGAGAGTAGTAGCATGGTCCTTCCCTGCCCAATATGCACACCGTGCATGAGCAGCTTAGGTCTTGACAGATTAACTTATCTCCGTTTGCTGTAGCCTGATATCTTATCATGTGGTATGACTGAGTTCCTTTGACAGATTTCATGTTCGGATGTTTCAGGGGCATTTCCTTTTGGATTTTTCTTTGAGGCACATAGAGAATCCGCTGATTCTGTTGATTTTGAGTCAATGCAAGGTATGCTTGGTAGGCGTTATTGATGACTTTTCCGCCAAGAATCATTCTCTCTACTTTCTTCTTAATGACAGCCCCTAATCCGTCACTCGGCCCTTTCCCATGCCCAGCTTCAGTGAAATGATAGATGATTTTAATTTCATTGGAATCTTGAAGCTGGGAGATATGAGAAAAAGCGCTTATGCACTTGTACTGCTGAGCACAATTATCAGAGAATCTGTGAATAAGATTAATTTCCCTTGGACCAGGATTGTTTTTAAGATGCTGAATAAGCTGCTTGGTGAATACAAACACTGTGTTTGCATTGTGAGCTAAACTATCTGAAAGGATTATTAGAGATTCTTTCTTAAGCACAGGTGCATCTTCAGTACTGGTGTTATTATGACGGACAATGTAAATTGGGTGCAGAGTTATCTGCTTCGTTGTCCAATGAGCAGATTCAATTTGATCTTGAGCCTCCAGTGATATATTTTCTGAAAAGTCCATCACTACTACACACTGGTCAATTGGAAGATCAGAGATGAGATTTTTTTCCATCTTATGCTGATAATCAGACCGAAAGAGGTGACCTGAAAAGCTCTTCATGTCATTGTTAATGCTCAGAACTAGGTCTGTAGTAGTGCTACTTTTCTCATTTTGTACCCATCTTTTAATTGCCTTTTGTTTCCCTTCCTTATCATAATACTTGTCTGTGGTTTGTTCCCATTGGTAGTATTTAACTACATCAGTCTCAATACACTTTTCTAAGAGAGTCTGGAGATGGCATTGAATTAACTGTGGTCCACAATTTTCACAAACTCTGTCAATGCAGGCACGGCCAGGAAGTTCCTCATATGGGCATAAAGATATGTTTGACAACTGTCTAGGTGTGGCTTTGAGATCTTGGAGTGATTTGAGGTCTGCCATTTTATTCAGAGCTTCGACTTTCTTTTCTACATTGTAACACTTTGTGCACACGCAAACCCTTCTGCAGGTAAGGTCAAGTTTTTTGTAGTTTCGAGGAATCATGGTTAGAAATGTTACAAACTTCCTCTTGAATTCATGGTTTTCTTTTCTGAATTTCTTGTATAGTTCTAACTTTGTGGTAAGAAGATGTCTTTTGGCTACCACTTTACCATTTATTAAGATAGTATCTTTTTTGTTCGGCATGGGTCTAGAGTTATCTTCCAGAAATGAATTTAATTTCTCTTGCCATAATGCTTTATACTGCTTGGCTTTTGACAATGTTTTACCTTGCACTGATTTCCTAGCTTTATATTGTCTAAGAGTTCTCTTAGAACCACACACGTGAGATGCGTTCTGTGTAAAGGCCAACTTCTTTTTGATGTTTAGGTGTTCCTTGCTTGGTCTTCCTATGTGTTTAAGATTGAGGGCTTCACTGACTTCTTCTGTATAACTTGGCATCTGATTTGGCAACATTGATTTCCGTCTCGGCGTAGCATTTTTGATAACATGAGTTACTGTTTCTGCCCAACTTTTTGGATCTTCTGGAAGACTGTTACGCAGTCTTTGTGCCCTTTTTCTTATTGCAGCTGCAGACCTTTTTTTAGTGGATATCTTTCTCTTAGTGGCTGAATCGTTGGCAGCTGGTCTATTTTCTCTTTCCATTTTTTGTTTGATTAGCCTTCTCTGCCTCCTCTTTTTATTTCTTTCTTGTCTTTTTATTTTGTCATTAAACTGTTCATTAGCTTGTCTCTTTTCTTTTAATTTCAGTCTGTACCTTTTATTTTCTTCTTGTTTCTTTTCCTTTGATTCTTCCAACTGCTTTTTTAGTTTTGGGTCTGTCTTAAGCCTCTCCCTAAACTTTCTCACTCTATCTGCTGATGAGCCTGGCCTCTTTTGTTTTGTATTGGACCTTGAGGCAAAAGGCAGCTTCACAACTAATTTTGCCATTTTTCACAAGTTTAGCAGTTCAGCTGTAAAAAATCAAGAAATTTCATACCACAATTCATTACAAAAAAATTATGTCCCGAGTGTAACGCTATTTTCTTAATTTTACTGCTGTTAAAAGATGATTTTTAAAATATAGACACTCATATTTATGTATATTTTATGTTTTCTGTTTCATTATGCATGTCTTTGACCTTATATATGAAGGTATGACTAGATTGCAAGACCATCATTTTCCATCCAAACATGATTTTTGTTGTTAGCAAAGATAAAAAACTTAGGGTTTTTAAAAATATTTTATCAATACAGTCTTATTTCTGTTAAAAGTCCCTTCAAAATTAAAGTACAAAGACTCTTCTTATAACTTATAATGGGTTTACTTTTGTTACTTTTTATGGTACTGATATAAAGCACTAAATAATATATAAGGCTATAATGCAAATAAGGCGTTACACTCGGGACATTTGTTTTTAGGTTCTGAAAAGGCACACAAGCTTTTCACCATGGAAATCTTTGGATAAATTAACTTTTGGGCACTTGGTTTCCTGAAATATAAAACAGAATGCAAATTAAAGCAGTATGTGGAGATGATATGAGCATTTAAAGTCAAAATGTTACACTCGGGACATTTGTGGGTTACAACACATATAATGGTGCTTGTTAAGTATAAATGAACATGCATTAGTAAGGTCATGCTTTTTAGGAAGCTGTAGCATTGGACTTGTGAATTACAGTTAGTCTGGCTAATATAGATCTACTGCATGCAGATTATAATAGGCTTCTTTCAAAGATTGGTGTTTTGGGATTGACAAACTTTTCCACACATGCTTCCTTCTTAAAGGGTTCAAGAGTAACAAAATATTTGAAAAAAAGTTATCCATCTCCAAAAACTATATGCCTAATAAGTGATATTTACCCTGAAATGTAAGGTTATCTCTACAGGAGTGTATGTTCTATATGATAGGCAGAAGAAAAGTGATGTTTACGTTAAATGTCACACTTTTTTGGTTACACTCGGGACAAATTTGACTACTTTATGCTACAGATTTTTTTTTCTATTGAACCTATACTTATGAAATTTGGCAGCAACTTAAACATTTTTATAACACATAATGTGGCATAAACTTATCATTAGCAAGTCTTTTCAGTTTTGGTGCAGGTCAGTTTGAAAAAAAAGACTCATTTTTTTTGAAATGGCCCTTTAGCAAATCCAATATACAATATTCTGATATTTTTTGCTGAAAAAATGTGAGTAGCTTTTGCACTGCAAAAGCTACTCACATTTTTTCAGCAAAAAATTTCAGCATATTTGTGTATCACTCGATGTAACTTTTAACGAATCGTTAACTAATGACGTCATTAGCTTTGAACAACTGGGTCCTGCTTCTTAAAGAAAGGGGTAATGAATAACAGGCTATCAATAATATTAATGCACCAGTCATTATAGTTCTGGCCCCATGGTGCTAGGGACAGCAGGGTTATGGATTATTCAGTTTGCCATCTGCTGGTATATGCCATATACTGTGGGGACAATATTTTGGTTAGGTTCCTGCAAAAAGCCCTGTTCTCCAGGTACGTATTTCTGTGCTCCGCTTTTATCAAAAGAAAAGATAACCAGCAATGACAACAAACCAGAACAATGTGGAATGATTGTCTTTACAAACTTTAAAACCCCACATCCTCACAACTCTCTTGCACCTTTCAAGGTGAGAAAATACAACAGAAGACTTGTTACAAGTAAAGAATCTGCATCTGTTGTAAGACAGTGAAAGCTCATTTTTAACTGCAGAGCTGTCTTCTTGATAACTGCAGAGATGTCTTCTTGATATCTGTGACTGTTGTTTGTGGGCGTTCAAGATTGTTGTGTGCTCGGTAGGTTATGCAGCTATGTGCTGCTAGTGGAATTCATAAATTTCTAACTTTTAAGGTTTTGTACTGCAGATATTGTACTTTACATGCTTAATAAACTGATATTAATCTTTTTGTTTTTCACTAAAACACTTCTAGACTTTAATTTAAAGTGTATAAATTCCAGTGTACATTGTTGTCAATAATATTTCTGTAGAACCTGCATGTGAGTGTACATGGTGTATATGTAAACAAATATTTACCATATTCATTCAATATACGCCCCAGGGGCTTTGCAATTCATACAGTTTGTACCTGCTAAAATGACAGTATTGAGTCAGGATTTGGGCTAATACCAAGATAAATTTTGATGGTCTTGAGTCAATTTTGCATGTGTTTGGTAGTGCTTTTTTTGTTCCTAAGAAAAAAAAAAGGAGGGGAAATTATAGATGGCGTTTATACTAGAATAATAAATACGGTAATTAAAGATCACTGCTGTAATCCCATTTGATTTTGCAGGAAAATCATGACACTGCCGGAATATTGCTGAGGTGAATCTTTTTCTTTCCAGATCACCGTAGTTGGTTACAGGTATTATATTGTGGGAAGGATCAGGAAGGCATTTATCAGCATAGTGTTGCTGTGTACCGATTTTCTCTTTATAGCTAAAGTGCTGCATTTATATTTCAGAGATGATGGAAGCTGAGAAAGCAGCTGTAACAGAGGAAAATACAGAAAGCTGTGACAAAGAGATAGCTGACAGGTTGGTGACGAAAGCCGTTTTCAAGGGCTGGCTAATTGGGGCTAAAAAAATAATCGATTATCAGTCCTGCCATTTTGGTCGATAATCGATTAGTAGTCAGTGAAGATTTGATCATAATCTCATCTTTCTGGCTTACTGTCTGAGCACGACTCTTTCCATATGTTATACTTTAAATAGAGTATGCATTTGGACTGACAGGCCTGAGCTAACAGTGTAGACCCAGATGAGATGCCGCGGAGTGCAGGATCTCATCAGGGTCTACACTGTTTGCCACTCATCCACCTACTTTTAAGACACAATATTGGGTAGTAAGTCATACTTGTTCAAACTTTAGAACATGTATGGTAAACATTTAAGGTGTCCAAATCCTTAGAATAAATACGGTAATGGAACAGCCACAGAAATCATATAATCGATTATTAGCAAATCAGTAACGATAATCATTTTTGTTGAATTTATCGATCGATTAATGGATTGTCCTATTGTGCCAGCTTTATTGATTACATATATCCGATTAATTATATGTGATGAACTGTTCGAACAATTGAATATCAGAACTTTGAACTCGGCAGAATTTGCAGAACTTCCATATTTTGGGTTCAGATAAGGGATTATGATAAATGCCCTAAAATTTTGTGCTTCAAAAGTTTCTGACAAAGTGGCATATGCATTATGCAAACGGTGAAGACCTGAAGGAGCAGTCAGGGTCTACACTGTTTGCCATTCCATGAAGCGGATTACATAGAAAGCAAAATTTAGACCATAAAAGTGTGGAATGAACTGTTTGAAATGTTAGGACATTTACCATTTTCAGAGGAAAGTTTTAAGTTGTTTTTGTGGCAAACATATCTTGATTACTCACTGTAGTCATCTCAGTAAGGCCATTCCTTTGAATACCCACAAGATTATAACTGATGCAAAAATAAAATGATGCAAAAATAAATCGGTTATATATTGCCTGATTTCTGGCAATACTGGTTGATGCTTAGAGGACTAAGCCTGCCCAGTTGAGGTGTGGTTAGATAAACTGAACATGGTCGACATGACACTATTGGGTTGACTGGGCCGTAAAACTTCAACACAAATAAACAGTATATTGCCCAAATGTCTATTATTAAAATCAGTTCAACAGATACGGTAAATGTCCTTAAATTTCGTACACCCAATGGCAAATGCAAATAGTGTAGACCCAAATCAAGGGTCAACACGGTTTGCCATTCTACCAAGTATTTTAAGAAAGAACTGCTTAAGAGGCAAAATTTAAGCAAAAAAAAGTATGGAATAGTGTTTGAAATTTTAGGACATTTACCATACTTGTATTGATTGTAGGTTGGGCTGGAGTTAAGGTCAGTACTAGTCCCATCCCTCTCAGTGACCTCTAGGATTAAGTAAATGCCTTGGGCCCAGTTGTTCAAAGCATCATTAGCTTAACAAGCTAGTTAATGGTCAAATTGTTAAAGGTTCTTGTAAGTACAATGTCTAATTCACAGATATTTTTGCTAAAAAAAATGTTAGTTGCTTTAATGCAAAAGCTACTCATGTTTTTGCAGCAAAAATAATAACGTATCTGCCATATTCAATAACCAAAGTTTTAATGATAAATTAACTAACGAGCTACAACATTGTTAGTTTTGAATGACTGGGTCCTGATTGTTACTATTGGAGTACTTCAAGTGCTGTAAACGCTTTATATTGTAGAGAATTTGGAGTCAACGGTTCCATAGCTCGGCCTCCAGTTAAGGTCAAAACTTGGTGTGAGTACCAGTGCTCATGCATTCCACTGAGTATGATACCGCCAAGATACATGTGTTTGGTGCAAAAATAAATATTAACTAAAAATAACTAAAAAAAAACATTGCATAAGCATCATTAAATAATCCTCTCATGAAGTCCTCAGGTGATCTTTCTTTTACGTGGAGATTTTGCTACAAGTTTTTCCAGTAATTTTGAAAAACTTAGACAAACAGGGTAAATAAAAAGGTAAACTGTTATTCCCCAAGTACATTCATATATGACTGCAGAGCCAGGGGTTGCAGGTTTGAATTCCTGCTAGGGGTGGTTGGGTGAGGCGAAGGTGTCCTGTAGCTTTTGTCACAGGGGCCCAGTTGTTCAAAGCGTTGTTAGCTTAACGAGCTCATTAAGGGTCATTTCATTAACTTTTAGTGGATTCAATATACAATATTCTGATATTTTTGCTGAAAAAATGTGGGTAGCTTTTGCAGTGCAAAAGCTACTCACATTTTTTCAGCAAAAAATTTCAGCATATTTGCGTATCACTCAGTGAAAAATTTAACGAATCGTTAACTAACGACGTCGTTGGCTTTGAACATCTGGGCCCAGGGCGTCCAACTGATATTGGCTTACAGTTGGGCAAGGCCTGCTGTCCTTGCAGCAGGTAAGGGTAGAGGGGTGAATGTTGTGATTTCTTTTGTTTCTTCACTTTCTTTCATTTCCCTCTTTCTTCCATATCCCTCTCTTTCATCTCTTCTACTATCTATCTCTTTTCTCCCTTTCTCTGGGAGACGACACAAAATGACTCACAATGGTTGACGTGTCATTAAACCCAAACACAGTCAGTCATTGAATTCCAGCTGGTGAAATAATTTCTAGTCATTCTTTTCCACTGATTCAAGAAGGGAGGTTGTCACTTTAAATACTTCTGAAACTGAAAGTATGTGGCATTGTGGACAAGTACTGGTTAACCGCGTAGGGGACTAAGCCTGCCCAGGAAAAAGTATGAGTAGATTGACTGGCTCAACATGACCTAAATAGTGTTGATTTGGTCATTAAACTAAACTCAAAACATTCATTTTGTTCCCTTTCTATGTAATTTTAGTGAGACCAAGGGCGACAAAAAACGACCCTCTTCTGATGATGATGATAATGAGCATGGGGAAAAGCCACCAGAGAAGAAGTATGTGTTAGTGTAGTACTGATATTTAATTTTCTAGTTCTTGGAAACTGTTGGGCTCCAGGGACTAATTCATGTGAGATTTGGAGAAGTTTTCTAATTTTTTGGCCAAAAAATCTTGTTGACATTTGCTACATAGGAGGAAAAATCTCTTACCAAAATGTATTTTAGCTAAATGATTTTGGGCTGGCCTTGGTGGCTCAGTTGGATGGGCGTCCAACTGGTGATTTTGAGGTTGCAGGTTCAAACCCGCCGGGTTGGCAACATTTTTTCGTGGAGATTGATCATGCAATATTTTCTATGGTCTTCCTATCCCTTCCGCTGATTCAAGAAGGGCATTTGTCAGTTTCTGGCAAAAGAATGTGCATAATTCTGGTTAACCACTTAGAGGACTAAGCTTGCCAAGTAAAAGTGTGGTTAGGTAAACTGACTGCTTGACATGACCCCATTGGGTTGACTGGGCCATAAAACCTCAACACAAACAATAAATGATTTTGCTAAGATTTCTCTTTGAAAATTCATAATTTCTTGTTAGTTTTGACTGAATGAGAAATTTTTCTCCCATGTTATTCTGAGCCAGATTTTATCCCTGCGGCTTGCACATTATATGTGTCAAAATAAAAGAGTTACACTAAAAGCTTCTAGGAGGAATGAGGAATATTCCATGCTTTTTCACAATTCCTAGCGAACAGACTAGATAAATGAAGTCTTCTATTTTCTGTTCTTAAATTATTATGTGTTTCCAAGGACCTGTACTCCAGAAATTTTTTAGTTTGCTATAGATGACATTTAATTAAGTGCTACTCACAACTGCAGCAGATGACATTTTGATTCATTTTTATTTTTCAGAGAAAATAAGGCTTGACATTTCATGTGAGTCATCTGCTAGCAGACGATTCAGTGAGATGCCAGTTCTTGTGCCAAGTTTTATTTTCTCTTAATGTCCTCTGAGGCCGAAATATTTTTTTTTTTTTGAGAAAACATGAAAAACATTGCTAGGTTTCACCAGGAAAATATGGTAGGGTAGGGTTACCCTAAACACACATATTTTTTATTTGGCCTAATAATTGTAGAAAAAAAGTATTTTAAGGACTATTTTGCTATTGTCCTGCAGCAGAAATTAGGCGAACTGTTCTAATGTTATGAAATGAGCTACTGCGAAATGTTCCGCCCACATTATTGAAAGGTATAGGTCAATTTGAGCAATACGTCTTGCTCAGCTTTTACTAGGGCACTATATAAGTGGAAAGAAAAGAAGACACACAGAATATTTAGTTGTTACACAAGTTATACATGTAGCCTCAACCCTTGTGGGTTTTGACCCCACCCCCCACCCCCCCCCACCCCCCCATCAGTAGGTCACTGGGGGAATTTCTCCACTGCTGCAAATTCCTAGAATCATCTATGCACCCCACCCTACTAGGGGAAAGGTGCTTGTTAGTATTTCTTCTGTTTCTTGGCTGTTGTTCTTTGTCAGTCACTTTTTCCATCACTCTCCTCTTTCTCATTCCTCTTTACTATAGTGTTGGGAATCGGCCAGAATTTCATAATCGATCATAGGTTTTGTAAAACCGACTGATCAACGATTAATATTCAACTTGTAGAAAATATATTCACTCTTAAGTTAGCCCTCTTCTAAGTACTTATTGCGACAGATCAATAAGAGGGGTATCCAAATTATATTTTTCTTATTTCTCCAGGAAAACATGTTGTGGGTACTCATTAGAAGTGCCTCCGCAAAGCGCTTCTAATGAGTACCCACAACATGTTTTCATGGAGAAATAAGAAAAATATCAGTACTTTTGGATTGACTTTTTAAGGCTATTTTATCAAATTTTTTCACTTTTATTGACCACAAATCTAGAATGTCCCAAATAAACAGCTTTGAATTTCATTTCTTTATAACTTGCCTATAAAAATAAAATGTGAGAAAATCATGTTTCTAAAAATAGAATTTTCCGATTAGTCGACTTTAAAAGATTCTTTCCGATTATCAGTCACAAGAGGAGAAAGTGACTGATGATCGATTGTAATTGATCATCAGTGCAACACTACTTTACTACTAGCTCTTATGTCTGTTTTCTCCCTTCCATTGGGTGATGACACAAAATGTCCCATAAGGGTGGACATGTCATTAAAAACCTCAAACATTTAAACCTGATTAGATTTTGGCGACCTTGATCTCATTTTTAATGTTCCAGTACTCAAAAGATTTTCAGATTTTAACTAATAACATAGTTTGTGCACACTGTCTCTTGAACCAATGGATTTGCAGGGTTCTTACTACATGTAGTAGGATTTTGAAATCTGGAGTTTCTGGTCTGAAGCAGTCCCACTTAGTAATTTTGCTGAATTTCTCTGATTGATGGGAGTCCCAACCACCAAAATAGGAGTCCAGGACTCCATATTTAGAGTAAATGAAAACCCTTATGTGTATGATTAACACAGCTGACAGTAGTACTGTCTGAGTGGCTCATTAGGGCATCCACCTTTGGATCAGGAAGTAGTGGGTTCAATCCCAAACTGGGTCATACCTACATCTTAAAATTGGTACTAACTGCTCTTATGCTTGTCCCCCAGTGCAAGGAAGAAGAACAAGGCCTGATCACACAGGTGTTAATGTAATGTGACTGGTGGTAGTATTACATCGGTGTTATTACTGGTCCACGAACAAGTAATTAGTTGAAATCCACTTGTTCAACCAAGATTTACTTGCCCGAAAATTGATATTTTTTATTTCTCAAAGAAAACATATGCTGTGGGTACTCGTTAGAAGCACATCGGTGAGTAGCCTAGAAGCGCGAGGTGCTTCTGATGCGTACCCACAACATATTTTTTCTTTGAGAAATAAGAAATATATACACTACAACCTCTTTATAACACGGTTCATTATAACAAGGTGGTTCAAAGATGGATCCCGAAATGTATAGATTATATTGAAAAATGACCATAAATGGTCATTTTTCAATATAATCTATACATTTGTGTTTGGATATAACACGATTGTTTAACTAACACGGTTTATGCTATGGACCCCAACAATAGTGTTACAAAGAGGTTGTGGTGTATAATTTGGATACTCTTCTTAGCTAGAGCTATGTCCTTTAAGGCTGGCTAATCAGAGCTGAAAAGATTATCAATTATCAGTCCTGCCATTGTGATTGATAATCAATTAGTAATCGCTGAAGATTTGATCATAATTTTACCTATTTGAGCATGACTGTCATATGTTATACTTTAACGAATGTATTTTGTCAGACAGGCCTGAGCAAACAGTATAGACCCAGATGAGATGCCGCAAATGCGGCGTCTCATCAGGGTCTACACTGTTTGTCACTCACCCAGCTATTTAAGACACAACAGTGGGTAGTATATTGGACTTGTTCAGATTTTAGATAAAGTATGGTAAGGAGATGAGGTGTCTGAATACGAAGGGTAAATACGGTAAAGTAACAAACACAGAAATTAAATGATCGATTATAAGCAAATCTGTAATGATGGTCATTTTTGTGGAATTAATCGATCAATTAATCGATTATGAATTTATCCGATTAATCGTGCCAGCCTTAATGTCCTTGTCACAGGACAAGTTAACTGAACTTTCTTACTGGTCCTCAGGGTAGCTGGCCAAGTTGGGCATGATATATCCACAGCCCTGGTATTGGGATCTCTTTACTCATGACACTGCTGATACATTGTGTATCTTTTACAGGATGAAGGTTGACCGTGAAGCTCATGAAGAAAAAGCTGATGATGCTGGGATTTCTGTTGAGAAAGATTCAGAGGAAAAAACGTTGGTAGAAGTGAACAAAACAGATACAAAGGATGAAAACAAAAAAGACAGAAAGGATGAAAAGGATGCCAGTAAGGATCTAAAAGATAAGGAAGTAAAAGATAGTGAGTGTAAGGTAGAAAACGAGGAAGATGGTGAGCCATTGTGTTTGGAAAAGAAAGTAAACGGACATCCAAAGTCCAATGACTCATCATCTTCGATTCATTCTGAGGACAGTGAAAAGGAAAATTTTAACACTGACCTACCAATGGATCTCAGTACTAAGTCTTCAACTTCAGGCAATACACAGGATATTATAATGTTGTCTGACGAGTCGGACGAGGATATAAAGATGAATGGCGATAGAGAGTTGAGTATACATGAGTTGAAATTAAAACGTAACATGATTAAACGGTTACAAGCGGAGCTTAGAAATGAGGAGGCAAAGCTTGTTTTGTTGAAGAAATTGAGACAAAGTCAAATGAGCAATCATATCTCTGAAAATAGTGTAGCTAATAAATCACAGCGCCCACCACAGCATTCTCAGCCTCCTCCTCTGATACGTGGAAACCAGCCATCTCAACATCAACAGCAGATGCAGGCTAGACCGGCACACAGCCAGCCACCTCAGCTTGTCAGAGGAAACTTGGCTGCTGCAAATGTTAAAGGTACACAGGGACCACCGCCTCTTCTGCCCACAAGGGTGCCAGACAGACAGTTAATGCAGAATCAGATACAAATGATGCAGAGGGGCTCTTCCCCAGCCAACATAATCCCTGGTCTAAGAGGAAGTCAGGCACAAGCTGAAGCCCTTCGGCAGATGCAGCAAGCCCAACAGCGGGTGGTGGAAGAATCGCCAGCCCAGCGCCAAGCTGCAGCTAAACTGGCACTGCGGAAACAGTTAGAGAAAACACTTCTCCAGATTCCACCGCCGAAACCACCACCGCCAGAGATGAACTTTATACCAAGCCTGGCAAGCCCAGACTTTATTTACCTCCTTGGATTAGAAGAAGCTGTGAATTTCATCATTGATTCAAATCTAATCTTGAAAGGATGTAAAAGCCCTGATGAGAAGTTGATCTGTAACCCATTCACATGTATTCAGTGTGGCTCGGACTTCACCCCTGTATGGAAACGCGAGAAACCAGGCTCGAAGAATGTTATATGTGAAAAGTGTGTAACAACAAATCAAAAGAAAGCATTAAAACAAGAACATACAAACAGATTAAAAAGTGCTTTTGTAAAGGCCTTGCAGCAGGAGCAGGAGATTGAACGAATGCAGTCACAGGAAGCAAAGGCTGCGCAGTCTGTCCCGACAACAACTAGTGCTCAGTCGCAACCACGGGAGCTACGCGAGTCTCGAGACTCCACCTCGAGAAGTAGTGTGTCGTCCAGCTATAAAGAATCAGTTGCGGAAACACTTCGACAGCATCAGAATCTACTACACGCTCAGGCGGCATCTCTACGAATGGGACAACCATTAGGCTTACAGGCGTTTAACCCAAGGTTTCCATACCAGATGCCATTCGCTCGGGCTTCAGACCTTGCCCGAGCTACAGATATACAGAGACAATATCTACTTGATATGATACCTAAAGGTGGAATGCCATGGAATTCATGAAACAGTTTAGCCTTACCCAGAGCTTGAGATAAGCTTAGTATCCAGATAAATATTTTTCTTATTTATCCAGGAAAACATAAGTTGTGGGTGGTCATTTAAAGTGTTTAGCATGCTTGCTAGGTGCTTCCGAGTACCCAAAACCTATGTTTTTGTAGAGAAATAAAAATATGAATACTTTTTGGTTGAAAAAGAGCTCTGTTTCTGTATTTACCTTAAATATTCCAAAGGTAAACACTATAAAACAGTGACCTAATTTATAACTTCTTATTTTGCCTTTTGTCCACCTTCATGCTAACAAGCATCACTCCAGATAAGAGGGGTTATATGTGTACACATAGTATTTTCTTATTTCTTCATGAAAACATACATTGTGTGTACTCATTAGAAGTGCATTGCTGAGGTATTCTAATGAGTACCCACAACATAGGTTTCATGGAGAAATAAGAAAACCATCAGGGCCCAGTTGTTCAAAACCTGAAAAGCTGTTGGCTAATGTGACGTTAAAATTTTTATATTAAAATACAACAAATACATGGCTATTTTTTTTTGAAAAAAATGTCAGATGCTTGCATTTTTGCAGCAAAAATATCAATGTATTTGAAAATACCTTAGCTACAACAGTTAAAAAAGAGTTTGCCCTTAACAAGCTTATTAAGCTAGCCATGCATTAAACAAATGGGCCCAGTACCTTTTGGTTGAAAAAAGTCCCTTATCTTGAAGTATGTCTAGATAGGAGGAAAATTCAGATGAAGACCATAGCTCCAGATGAGTCACTTTAACAATCAAAAAGTATGGATATATTTCTTATTTCTCCAACATATGTTGTGGTTACTTACTAGATGTGGCTTCTAATGAGCATCCACAACACTGGTTTTCCTAGGAATACTGTATTTACTGTAAGTATTCAGACACCTCAACTCCTTACCATACTTGTTCTAAAATTTGAACAAGTACAATTCATCACCTGATGTTGTGTCTAAAAATTGCTGGACGGCAAACAGTGTAGACCATGATGAGATGCCACATTTTGCGGCATATCATCCGGGTCTACACTGTTTGCTCAAGTCTGTCTGATCAAATACATATAGGGGTAGTCGGGTGGTGCGAAGGTGTCCAACTGATATTGGCTTACAGTTGAGCAAGGCCTGCTATCCTTGTAGCAAATAAGGGTAGAGGGGGCATGTTTTTATTTCTTCTGTTTCTTCACTTTCACTTCTGTTCCTCTTTCTTCCCTGTCCCTCTCTTTCATCTCTTCTGCTATCTCTTCTATCTCTTTTCTCCCTTTCCCTGGGAGATGACACAAAATGACCCACAAAGGTTGACGTGTCGTTAAACCCCAGCACAGTCAGTCAATCAAATACATATGGTAAATATGGTAATAATAAAAATCCTAGTGGTGTTCTTCTCACAGTGCATTATATATGAAGGTTGACACATTACCAACTGGTTCTGCATAAGGCATGTAGAATGAAAGTGCTTTTTACTGACAGCAGACAGTTTTTGACTTCCAGGAAAATCACTTATACTTGTGTAACTGTCCTTAAAGACTTACAGTTCCTTGATTTCCCATGTAAATCATTTAAAAGTAGGAAACCCAACAGCCAAAATAGGAATCTAGGACTCCATCCATGGAGTTAATAAGAAACCAGATGGAGTCTCTAATTGATAAATGTTTCACAAAACTGTAGTGTCTTACTCCAAGTAATCTGTGTACATTTAAGGTGAATGGATAAAATATGGTAGTTTCTGCGCCATTTTGTGGCCTCCTTTCTTGCTCACCAAGAAAAAGGGTCTATTCTAGAGGAGGGTTTCCTGGGTGGGGACAGGGGGTGGGGGGAATTTCTTTCCTTTTAGAGTAGACCCCTTCAGAATATATGTTGGTAGTCAGAATATATATATGGTAGTTTCTGCGCCATTTTGTGGCTTCCTTTCTTGCTCACCAAGAAAAAGGGTCTATTCTAGAGGAGGGTTTCTGGGGTGGGGGCAAGGGGGCAGGGGTGGTAATTTCTTTCCTTTTAGAGTAGACCCCTTCAGAATATATGTTGGTAGTCAGAATATATATATGGTAGTTTCTGCGCCATTTTGTGGCTTCCTTTCTTGCTCACCAAGAAAAAGGGTCTTTTCTAGAGGAGGGGTTTTGTTGGGGGGGGGGGGGGGGGGTGCAGGGGGAAGAGCAATTTCATTCCTTTTAGAGTAGACCCCTTCAGAATATATGTTTTCATGGAGAAAACTGTCAATACTTTTTGGATGAATATTATAAAAATAAAAGTTTTATCAAGAATGAATAAAATGCATTGCAACTTGTTATAGTATTACAGTAACTGAAAACAGAGAAATTGTTAGGGAGTATTTGGTGATAATTGTGAGAGATGTTTTTCTCCACTTCTCCATAAAAAACATGTTGTGGATACTCACTAGAAGTGCCTGAGCAAGGCAATTCAAATGAGTACCCACAGCATGTTTTTATGGAGAAATAAGAAAAATTATCCCAGAATTATCACCAAATGCTCCTTAACAATTCCTCTGTCTTGTTAAATGTTTTGGGGGATTAATACACTTTCATGTAAGACAACTGTCAATTGTTTTTGCTCCCTTCTGAAAAGAGGTCTTCTCTAAAAGCTACCCTTGGAGCAAATTCTTTCCTTTCAGAGTTGACCCCTTTTCAGAAGGGGATTGATGTACAGGAAAGCAAACAGGAAGCCACAAAATTTGTCATAAATGGCAGAAAATGTCAAGTGTATCCATTTCCCTTATAAACACCAGCTTATTTGGAGCTCTGAGTGTGAAGATGTTTGTTTAGTTGCAGCAGGTTTTAACCTTTAACTAGCTGATTTTCAGAATCACCAGATGTCAAATGGTGAGGTTGCTCTTAGTTTAGCCCAAAGCACCAAGCGTACCATATTTACACAACAAGGAACATGTAACAGTGTGCCATCTGTGTCTAGACATGGGCTTGAGCAAACAGTGTAGACCCAGATCAGATACAGCATTATTGATGACTGTTTCAGATCTACATGTCCACTCATCCAGCAGAGGACTGTGTTCAGAAGTATTTGATGATAATTGCAAATTGTTTCCAGTTCTCCATTAAAAAAATGTTTGTTGTGGGTATCCATTAGGAGCCTCGACAAGGCGCTTCTAATGAGTACCCACAACATGCTTTTATGGAGAAGTCAGAACTATACACCAGGGCCCAGTTGTTCAAAGCGTCGTAAGCTGAACGAGCTCGTTAAGGGTCATTTCGTTAACTGTTTTAGCAGGTTCAATATACAATAATCTGATATTTTTTGCTGAAAAAATGTGAGTAGCTTTTGCACAGCAAAAGCTACTCACATTTTTTCAGCAAAAAATTTCAGCATATTATTGCGTATCACTCGATGTAACGAATGGTTAACTAACGACATTGTTAGCTTTGAACAACTGGGCCCAGAATTATCACCAAATCCTCCTCGTTAACAAGCCCTCTGTCCATTTATAACAGTCTGATTGGAGCCTTACCTGTTCATTGTATTCGGTGGCACTCAGTGCTTCTGTGAATAGGGAATGTAAGCCTTTGTCAGAATGTAGATTCGCAGACTGACTGGTATGCTGTATTGACCCTTTTCTCATAATCCATTAAAGCAAGGCTAAGAGTCCAGTTTGAAATGTCAGGTCCTGTTTTAGGGAAAGAGACAAAAATGCTCAAACATTTGAGCTTTTCTTAAACAGAAAACAACCCTCAGGGGAAAGTATACATTTTCATGGGGTAGTAACTGTCATTGTGTTTTGACTCTCTTCTGAAAAGGGGTTTACTCTAAACAGGGAGGAATTGGCTCCTGTGAGAGCAAATTCTTGCCTTTTAGAGTAGACCTTTTCAGAAGTGGTTTGATGTTTAGGAAAGCAAAACAATCAAAAGTTCTCTCTTCTAAGATATGGGAGAAAATCTACCTTATGTATGCAGCCCCTTTAAGATATATGGGACCAGCGTAGATTCATATCGGCCTGTGTATTAAATCTGATCAAACTTTGTTGGTCACTAACACATAACTCATGGACAGTAATCATTCTGTAAGCCAACAGTGTAGACAGGAGGATGCACAGGCTGTTCTGGGTCTAGGCTGGGCACATATTATGGTATGTTACAAGGCAGTTTTCTGTTCTGAAAGGCTCATTTGTTCTCTGCTGGTGTTGCCAACAGCATGTTAAAGGTTAAATTCTCTGCTTTGTTAGCCCATTGTAGACTGAATGAACTCGCCCACACTATATATTGGAAGAGACCAATTTCAAGTTTAGGTAATTCAGGCTATGAGATTTAGATTTTCCTAGAGAAAAGTGGCTAAACTATTTGCAAACAGTGAAGACCCTGATCAGACGCCGCATTCTGCGGCATCTGATCTGGGTCTGCCTGTTTGCCAATTACCTTTTAGGGGTTTCCCCAAATACAATGGGTTAGAGCATTTTGAATCAAAATTGTTAAGAGGCTAGTTCTTTATTGTAGAGTAGCTAAAAGTGTGAACAGGTGAAGAAATTAAGCAGATTGTAGTGTTTCATAGACGTGCCATCATTTGTGGGATAAGTTATCAAAATTGTTAGAAATAAAAGATTTAATCCTTTCAGGCTTAAGTGCACCAAATACCTTTTCGTCCTAATGGTGATCAGGACGTCTCAGATTCGACCCAAGTTTGGTCCAGCAACATCCTTTTGCTTAGATTGATCTTGAAATATTTTCTACGATCATTCTCTCTCTTCTGCTGATTCTGAGAGGTCAGTTTCTGGTGAAACAATGTGCACAAGGACTAGTTAACCGCTTAGAGGATTAAGCCTGCCCAGGAAAAGTGTGGTTAGGTAAACTGACCGCACTGGACATGACCCTAATGTGTAGACTGGGCCCTAAAAGTAAAAACCTCAGTCAAACCAAATACCTTTGCAAACAGTCTAGATCCAGATGAGACTGCTCATCATGAGCCGTCTCATCTGGTTCAACACAGTTTCTTGTTCTGTTTACAATTTTGCACTGTAGTCACAACAATAGACATATCCAGATTTAACCCTTAAAATGCCAAGAAAACCTGCTTCTGAAAATGTTTGTTTATGCCGCGGCTGAATATTCTTGCAAACTTTTTAAACCTATTTTCGCATACAAGCAAACAGTGTGGATCCTGATCAGACTGCTCCTAGAGGATCAGTCTGATCTGGGTCCACAATGTTTGCTAAAATGACTTTAAAATCTCAAGCAGATTACAAAGCAGACGACATTTTTTTTTTGTGATTGGCAGTTTAAGTGTTAAGGTGTTCACAGACAGAGGGGTGAAAGGGTTAATTATGGGTGCAGCCTTTTTATTAAGAGGAAGCAGGAGGCTAAATTGCTTTCTTTTCCAGCATGGCCTATTTTTAAGGGCACTTGATAGTCTTTCAGGGGAGGCAACTGTCAAAATTATTTTTCCTCCATTCTGAAAAGTGGTTACTCTGAAAATATGTCAAAATAATTTTTTGTCCCCCCCCCCCCCTCCCCCCACCCTCTTTTTGAAAAGGGGTTACTTTAATACTCTAAAAGGAAAGAATTTGCTCCCTTAGAAGTAGAAAAGGGTAGGCCCCTTTTCAGAATGGAATTGGTGTGCAGAAAAGCAGTCTGAAAAGCATAAAAGTTGTTGTCTCTCTTATCAAAAAATGGCTGAAAAGCTTCCAAATGTATCCATTCTCTTAAGACTTTCTAAATGATCTTACATAATATTTTACAAATTTCTATAGCTTTTGCCCTCTACTTATATTTTCCTGATACCCACTCTTATCTGGAGCAATGCCTCCTCCCTTAACTTAATAAATTACAGTGCTACTCCCATTTCTAATTGTTAGCCAATCAGATCGCTTGATCTAGGTTGTTGATACAAATTCACATACTAAATTGCAGACAATGCATATCCAGATCAGTTGATCTACTAAATGGCAAACTGCAGATCCAGATAGTTGGCTTCTTCAGAAGCCAGCTGATCTTGATCTGCACTGTTTGCAAAGGCAGGGCATATCCGGGTGTAGCAGGACTAGGATTAATGAAAAGGGTGCATATATACTGGCAGAAACTGTCATCATGTTTGAGCTGTTCAGCTCAGAAAGAAAATAGTTTATAAATTTATATATAAAGGAGAGATAGAGGAGTTCTACATGTCCTCCTGCAGTATTGAGCTACATGTATGTTGAAACTGTGGGGAGTGATAATGGAAGGTGCTATACAACGAAGCCTGTTTTGGTACAGACAGAAGACAGAAATGTGAGAAGAGACTTATAGTGATTTAAAACCCAAATCGAAAAAAAAAAAAAAATAAATAAATAAATAAATAAAGACTTATAGTGCTTCAGAAACAAATTTTAATCAAAAGCAGTTGTCTTTTCCTATGGCAGTTGCGTGTGATGTTTCTTGTCAGTAATTTTCTCATAAAACTAAGGGAATAATTTCAGTCCTTTTAATGATGCGGTCATTGATGTTGGTAGTCATGAAGTCTACAGAAATCAAAGATGTGGTAACTTCCCTAGTAACGTTGGTCCTAGGTTTAAAGGCTTTAGTTTGATTTGAAACAGATTTTCAAGAATCACTGAAATGATGTAATTCATTTGTTTTGGATAGATCTAATTAATAAGAAAGTCTGTGAACAGGCTGCATGTGACCAGTCTGCAGATGTTTAAATCAGTTTATTTTGCACTAGATAAAGCACTCATTCCAACTGAAAAGTACTGATACAAAAAACCAGTGGGGTACTCATTAGAAGTGCCTCAGTAAGATGCTTCTAATGAGTACCCACAGCATAGGTTTTTGTGGAAAATAAGAAAAATATGTGCATACCCGCTCTTATCTTGAGCTATGTTGCAGTTACCGTTTTTTTTGTTCTGACTGACCTTTAGATCCCCAGTTTGATGTGGAAGTATCTCGCGCAGTGGGTAGTTAGGCAGTCATGAATCAGAATCATGTGTGAAACTTGTTCAGTTTGTTATAAGCAATAATATTCTTAATAAAGGGTAAGAAATTTGTTGTAATCCTTGGTTTGTTGAAGATAACATTAGTAGATGCTTACTTTAATTACCCCAAATATTGCAACGCCATAACTCCTTACAATGCCTATCATGAAATTTGAACCAAGACCTTGATTGCTACCTAGAGAGAGGTCTAAAAACAGACCTTGATTGCTACGTAGAGAGAGGTCTAAAAACTGCTGGATGAATCATTACGAAAACACGCCTATTCAAATATTGAAAATCTCACCACCAAACAGAAAGTTTTCAGATAAAAATTCTAATATTTTTCATATTTCTGCTCAAAACATAGATTGTGGATACTCCTTAGAACCACCTCACCGAGGTGGTTCTAATGAGTACCCACAATCTATGTTATCGAACATTTCTAGAAATAAGAAAATGTGTACCCCTGTAAACCCGAGTTTTACTATATAAAAATGGGGTTTAAGGGGGTCAAAATTATATAGGCATGTTTTCGTGATGTTAACTTCCTAGAGAGAGGTCTAAAAAGTGCTGGATGAATGGGGAACTGCATAGACCTTGATCATATGCTGGTTTTTGCAGTGTTTAATCTTGATCTACTGTTTGCTGAAGCCTGTCTGTTGCAATACTTGGAGACAATACAATATGTGATATCATTTCATTTTCCTAGGAAATCGGGATTCACATCTACCATATTCGACCTTATAACTGCATTTTCCCCCATTTAAGCGCACAGTCAAGCAATTCCTGGTCTTCAAAATACAGCCAGTGTACCTTTTGTCTACTTCTTTATAAAGGCATTTGTTGTCGGAACCCATTTGAATTGCACTGACTTGTCGATGCAATTCAAATGAGTACCCACAATGTATGCTCTGGTAGAGAAATCAGAAGAAGAAAAAAACAACAAAAAAACATCGCATAAGCATCTTTTGATGTCCTTCGTTAATCAGTTTTAAGTGTACCCTTAGAACATATTTTGCAAGTTTTCCAAGTAGTTTTGAAAAACCTAAGTGCACAGTGCGGTTATTAGGTTGAATACGGTATTCAGATCTCCAGATAAAAGCAGTATTGGGTAAATACTTTTTTTTTCTTATTTCTCCATGAAAACATGTTATGGATACTCTAATATGAGAACCCACAACATATGTTTCATAGAGAAATAAGAAAAAATATCTAATTTGTGGTCAGAATAAATTGTCTTATGTGTCGCTATTCATTGAGACAATTCATAGCTCCACATAAGGTGATTTTTATTTATTTATTTTTTTTTTTTTTTTGAGGGAGACGCTTCAGAGGGATGCCAATCCCTAGTTTCTGAAGGATCAAGAGAAAAAACAAAACAAAACAACATTGGTATGTTAGTCTGCTAGTGCTTATATTCAGCAGCTTAAGGGCAACAGTAGTATGTTAGTGTACAAAATCTGACCAAGTTGTGATTATTTAATGACTTAGATGTTTAATTTTGTATGTGTTCTACTTTGTGACATACATATGTGTACTTGGCATATAAAGTCTTGTACATAAGTAAGAAATAAAGTATTTGTGTAGATTTGAGTTTAGTTTCTTTTTATGTCAGCTGGCCACAGCTTTAATATAATTTGAGCACACTGCCAACAAAGCATCACGTGACTGAGGGGTAGGTAGGTCTTCCCGGGCTCAGTAGCGATGGCGGTTGCGTATCTGGCCCCGATGTTATAACAACTGAGCATGAAATTATATTTGGTCATAAAAATACCACCAATTAAAACTTTTTTCATGCTCAACTCAGCTGAGCATCCTCAGCTGAGTTGAGCATGAAAAAAGTTTTAAAAAATTCAGTATTTTAAGATTTATAAGCAAAATAAATTTCATGCTCAGCTGAGTTGAGCATGAAAAAAGCTTTATAATCTCGGGACCTGACTGCAGGTCCAGTGGTCTAAGTTGAATCAAGCTCCGCCACATAACTTTAATGAAGATTGTTCAGAAACTAATTTCTACAGTCATTCTCCCCTTTCCGCTGATTCAAGAAGGGCAGTTACTGGCGAAAGTATGCGCACAAAGCACTGGTTAACCGCTTAGAGGACTAAGTCTGCCCATGAGGCCTTAACATCACAATATGACTAAATTGAAAAGCCAGGTCGGATAACAATGTCACGGAGGTGGAAGATTTTGTCAAACCTCACACTTTGATGGAAATTTCTTGATAAATCAGAAAGATATCGACATTTCAAGATCAAATAAAACCTGAAACGACAACACCACGCCATTATGTCGCGGGCAGATAACGAAATTGACGAAATTTGCCCATGAGCAATCCCTAAGCAGATCTCCACAATATCAATGCATATATCAAATTTGGTGAAAATCCATTGAGATTTACTCAACTTATTGTCCAGAAAGTAAAATACGGATGTATTTGCGGGCAGATAACTCTGTCAAAATTGGACATTGTGCCCTTTAGCAATCTTTAAAACAGACCGCTACAATATCAATGCAATGCACGTACCAAGTTAGGTGAAAATCCATTGATATTTACTAAAATGATCGTCCAGAAATGAAAATACGGAGATGTCGCGGGCAGATAACTGTGTCAAAAATTGAAATTTATCCGTCAGCAATCTCAAACCAGATCTTCACAATATCAATGCACATTCCAAGTTTGGTGAAAATCCATTGATATTTACTAAGTTAAATTATAATCCGGAAAAGAAAATACGGACGTATCGCGGGCAGATAGTGCTGTCAAAAATTGACGAAATTGGCCCATTAACAATCCCATACCAGATCTCCACAATATCAATGCACACCCCGAGTTTGGTGAAAATCCATTGACATTTTTTAAGTTATCGTTCGGACGGACGGACGGACGGACACACGGACAGCCAACATGATACCATAATATCCCTCCACTATCGTGTGGCGGAGTATAAAAATGCATTTATAGGCGTCGTCATATTTTATTCCGAGTTGATGGCACATCAATAAATATAACAACATACAAAATACAGTCGACTCTTGTTATCTCGAAGTCCAAGGGACTATCTGAAATACTTCGAGATATCCGTATCTCGACATATCAGATTTGCAGAATTGAGGAAAAAATAAATCGAACAACCACATTTCACAAAATTACTATGAAATCAGAGATATATTGAAAATATTGTTTCCTTGTCCACAGCATTTTGGTACCTGTGGTTAGATTTTCATGTTTAAAAAGGGATCAGATTTTCACTTCGAGATAAGCGGTTATTCGAAATAAGCGAAGTCAAGATAATGTGAGTCGACTATATTCACCTGGTGCTGCTTTCAGGATGGATGTAGAATCCCGGTACATAATACGTTTCCAGACATTTACCCTTCATAAGAACAACGAAACGCACAAACACATGCATGCGTGTGTCTATGAAAAAAAACAAAGAACATTTGCCTGGACTCTGTATTTTCCTAATCAGTTTCACTACGAGGTGTAGATCATCAAAATAAATAACTTGAACCAGTCCGTCACCTTACTGAAATAACATGAAATAACCCATTGTAGTCTGGAGACTCCTAAAAGGGTAATTTGCAAACAGTGGAGACCCAGATCAGACGCCACAGAACGCAGTGTGTGTTCAGGGTCTCCACTGTTTTCAAATAGTATAGTAATTTTTCTCTAGAGTTTAGGTATGTCAAGCTATTTAATATCAAAGTCTGACAAACCTAAAATCGAAATTAGAATCTTCCAATTTATAGTGTTGGAGAGTTCATTCAGTCTACAATGGGTTATATGGCGTTAACCAGCATCTTTAGCATACAAATCGCCCAAATATACGAGCCGCGACGTCCATACCTTTGGATACGTGCGCCGAGCGAAGATTCATATCTTCCTGCGCATTTGCACAAAAAAAGAACGGTCGAACACGACCGAGTGAAGGCCCGTGACTGCGCAGGATGATTTGAGTCTTCGTTTGGTAGACCTCAGATGGTACGTTTTCTTACGTTGCTGCTTGCGTACATTTGCATCTTGCCAATTTTCGAAGATAAAACTTCTATTCTGATCATAACCTTTAAAGGGCTACTCAAAATTGTAGCAGACAACTCTCTCTCTCTCTCTCTCTCTTTTCTGGAGAAAATGAGGCTTGACAGTTCGTATTTGTCTCAGAAAAGAATATGGAATGACGATTTTTTCGCAAAAATAATTAAGGCTTGATATTTCAAGAGAAATCGTCTGTTAGGCAGACGATTCGCAGACGATTTGCTTGTAATGTCAAACCTTATTTATTTTTCTCGAGAACATAATAATAATTTATATAAAAAAAAAAAAACAACAACAACAACACAGAATAACGTCTCCTGCTGTTTTAAGTGAAGTGTGAGTACCCTGATTAGTTGCGAATATGTCTGGGTATACATGCGCAGTACGTTCACGCTCTATGGTCCATTCTGCATGGCGTTACTCGTTATACAAAGGTGTTTTGGCGCCTATAACTGGACTGGGTGATCTTGGTATTCGCTGTCCACTTACGCGCGGTCCAATTATATGCATTAAGTGCAGCGTTTTCCATATCGTTTCGCTGCAGCCATGAACATGCATTGTGGATAAATTAATCACGTGGTATGTAACAAAGGGCTCATGCAATACTATTAGGCATTGCGGCGAGACTTGATCATATCTACCTTATTCTGGAACAGATTTGCATGTCACAAAATGCAGATACCCCGTACAAAATCAATGGATTTTGTTATGCTAATTAATCTATAATATGGTAATTCGATAATTATACCATAAAACTAGCTCGTGTGAACCATATCATGGCAACTATTGCCACGTGAGCCCTATCATAGCAACCGTTTCAAGGTTTGCCCAAGGTAACTATGATAATCGTGTATTTGATTTTTTTTATCAATTTTATGCGGGGTGTCTGCACTTTAAATAATATGCATCCAGATCCGTTCAGCTCTTAACAAAATATTAAGAATATAAGCCAGTTTAAGCTTACCTGTCTCGTCCCAAATTCCACACAATATGGCGTGAACCCTATTATCGATATCACATGGTTACCAACGGTCTTAACATAAAAAAATAAGATTTGTCTTGCTCATTGGTCTTATCAGGATAAGAGACTGGACACAACAAAACCTAGTATATTGTCAATAAACAATTGACAGGTAGAGGCCCGATAGGGGAATTAAGTACTGGCCTATCTCTCTGTTTCATGGGTAATACATGAACTGGGACATAGCAACAGTCCTACAAATTTTATTACCCGTCAGGAGGCCTCTTTACAACCCCCTGATAAAATCTCATAATTACCCCTTTATGTGGTGCCACTTTTGGTCTCATTTTAGCTATGTCTTTAATGCGTTTGAATACACATGGTAAATTTCCCGCAAGTTTCACCAGAGACAACTTTTGTGAGTTCCTGTCCGCTCTCCTGCACTCCCCCTCCCCTCCCCCACCTCCAACCCTTCTGACAAAGGGGTCTACTCTAGAAGAAAAGACCTCTTTTCGGAAGGGAAGCAAAACAATTTTACATAGTTGCTTCCCCTGAAGGTGTATCCATTCCCCTTTACTCTTTACCACTCTCAGGGCTAATTCAGCAGACAACAAATTGATAGTTTTTTTTTATTATTATTTCCCCAGAAAATAGGCTATGACATTTCATGCCAATTGCCTCCAAAGGCAATCTGCATAAAATGCCAAAACCCTGGGAAAAAAATAAGAAAATATTTCAAAATAACGTATGCTGAAAGTTTTACACAGCATGCTAAGCGTTTAAAGCACAGTTACATGTTGATATTGATAGCACTTCTGCACATCAAATTCCATTCGGAGAATGAGTCTAAAGCCATTCACGAACAAAGGATATCCACAGTATCATTCGTATGCAGGAAAAAAAAAATAAACATAATATACATACATGTCCGGTGATCAGGAGGTTCTGTTTCCCAGCTGTCTTACGTCAATAGAAAATTGAAAGTAGCTCATAGGTCACCGGACGAGGTTATGTTTATACCAAAACCCGCACTAGTATCAGATAGTTCATTATGCATTGTGCAGTCTCAATGGCAATAACTCACCACGAAAACATGCCTATATCATTTTGACCCCCTTAAACCCCACTTTTATATAGTAAAACTGGGGTTTACAGGGGTATACACTATTTTTCTTATTGCTGCTCAAAAACATAGATTGTGGGTACTTGTGGGTACTCGTTAGAACCGCCTCACCGAGGCGGTTCTAACGAGTACCCACATTCTATATTTAAAGCAGAAATATGAAAAATATCAGAATATTTTATCTGAAAATTTTCAGTTTTTGGAGGTGAAATTTTCTATATATTTGAATAGACGTGTTTTCATAATGTAAAAGGAATGTTCGCACATCCGTTATCATTAAGCAAGTAGTATTGGGTGGCACCCAATACTACTTAAGCACTCTTCAGGAAAATTCAGCAGACGACAAATCGTAGTGGCGATATACAGTTGACTCTCATTATTTCAAACTCTGAGAACTCAAACTACTACTTAAGGCAAACTAAATAAAGGTCAATATTGGGTTTCTTTGCTGTATATTCCTTATATTTCAAGTACTTTTATCTCGAACCCAAAGTATCCGGGCATTTGTAGTTTGAGATAATGATGAGTCGACTATATTTCTTATTTTACCCAGAAAATCAGACATCACGAAAACATGCCTATATAATTTTGAGCCCCTTGAACCCCACTTTTATATAGTAAAACTGGGGTTTACAGGGGTATACATTATTTTTCTTATTTCTGCTCAAAAACATAGATTGTGGGTACTCGTTAGAACCGCCTCGCTGAGGCGGTTCTAACGAGTGCCCACAATCTATGTTTAGAGCAGAAATATGAAAAATATCAGAGTTTTTTATCTGAAAATTTTCAGTATTTAGAGGTGAAATTTTCTATATATTTGAATAGACATGTTTTCGTAATGTTAAACATAATTCTCATGAAGAGTCAAACGTATTTTGTCGAAAAAAAGAAGAGGGAAAAATAAAAGATATTTCCAAGCATTGTCTGCTGAATTTTTAACCTATTTCAAAATACCCAGAATCCCAAAACTGGGACCTAGGCAAACAATGTAGACACATATCATACGACATGTATTATATCTGACCAAGTCTACAGTTTATTTATTTATTTGTTTTGTAAAAACTCGGATATTAGGTCCAAGGTAAAAAGAATAATAAAAAATAAACTATATCAGAAACCCCGTAAGGTGGAAATGGACCTATCCTAAAAGAAAGTAGACGAGTGCACTCGACTTATATGTGTTAACCTTTTCAGCCTTACTTGCTGACCAAAACATTATTTCACAAACAGTGTAGATCCTGATGAGATGATTCATAATGAGCCGTCTCATCAGGATCTACACTGTTTGCCATTCTGTGTTGATTTTTGACTGAGACCTCCATTTGGAACAATGGTTATGACCAGATTCAAAGATGGAAGAGTCCACATCAAAAACTCGGGGATGAAAGGGTTAATTAGCATGAAAAGCGTCAAGCATACTCTCCACGTCGCAGCATTTCAAAGAGCTTCATCTGGTCCGAAGCAAGTGTCTGTATGCCAGTCAAGTCTATCAATTCTTCGGGAACGCGAAGATATCTGCACTTATTGACATCTTTCCAGACCTGTTGTGTACTCTCATTCCCTTTATTTCCATGCAACGTTTGTTCCAGTTCGCGTCTGCGCAGTCGGTTTCGTTCCGGTTTAGCTTTCTTGTTACCTTTCGTGTCTGTATTGAAAATTGGAACAGGCATTTTTATGCCATCAATTTGCTCAACAGGAGAGTTATTATTTTCACTGATATATTCATCCATCTTTTCAAAAAACGCGTCTATTTTATCTTCAATATTAAGACTATTTGCAACTTCATTAAGTATTAATCCTTTCTTCATCTCTCTATACAGATCGTCACCATGATCTTTGCCTATGGCCTGGTTCTCAAATGTCGACATTGGCCCATCTCGGATGGACCTAAAAGGCGTATCGAATGCTGATTTCGAGGTTTCTTGGTCTACATCATGTGATGAAAATGGCGTGCGTGTTTTTCCCTCAGACAAAAGCTTAGAGAATCGTCTATCGTTACTTAACGACTTCTCTTTCAAATCATTGCCCTTTATCGGTACAGATGTAAACGGACGCTTTTTACTCAGATGATCGAGTGTTACCCTTGTAGCTTGTATACCTTCACTTTGTGGTCGTGCCGTGATATCTTTAGTGACAATTGGTACAGCTGGATTTCTCTCATGATTTATAACCTCAGGTATTCGTTTGAGGGACGCAGCGTCAGGCGCATTCACATGTGAGTCTGTTGTTGGCTTTAAAATTGGTCTCGATTCCTTATCAAACTGAGATGCGTTTGTAAATGATTCATTTATCCCATTCATTTCTTCAGGGGTCCGAATATCTACACTTTTACGCCGTTTGTGAGGCTCATTTGGAGCACTCATGAAAGCATCAGTTTGTATGTCAACTTTTCGTTTCTGTTTAGAACTGTCATCAGCAGTATCGCTATTACTAGTGACTGACATTGTTTGTTTGTGTTTCTTGTTACTGATTTTGATTGCTGCTTCTGCAGCTTCAAGTGATTCTCTTATATTAAGTGATTTACGTCTCATATTTCTAATACCTTTTGCGTCTACGCTAGCTCGCCCACTGTGGGTTCCCGTTCCCACTGATGAACAAGTACTCTTACAGTCTTCCAGTTGCCTGGTTCTCAACTCCCGTGCTGTCTGAGCTCGGACAAGCCTAGGTGTTCCTGGGTTTGCTTTCTTTGCAGACCATAACTTTAATCTCTTTTCAGCAGCCGCTATTCTTACCTCAGATTCCATTTTCACCACCCGCTCTGGTACTTTGCCTTCTTCCTCAAGCTTTTTCATTTCATTGATTTGATCTGGTGTTAAGTGAGACTTAGTTTTAGCCACCCTGTCTTTAAGCCTTTTGTATCCTATCTTTAGAACCTTCCCATCTAGGTTGATTAAACTAACTGCGTAAGCTTCTTCTATCTTCAATGCTTGTATAGCTTTCTCAAGCCGTCTTTGTTCTTTAAAGTTGAAAATGACGGCCTGAGTTTGTTTGTCGCTCATGCTTGTTTTATTAGTCTGAAATTAGAAATGAACTATTGACACTAACTTGGTAGGTAATTCACCAATCTGAATATACATGTAATAACTAATAAAGTATGGGCTTCGCGAGAAAAAAAGAATACAGTTCAACATTTTTACAACAGTCAGGCAGGACCAGCCGAAACAGACCGTTGTAGGGAGGTTGCTGTCGTTCGGAGTGTTTGACTCATCGGCTTTTCACGTGGTTCTTTAGCCAAAGGGATTATATTATATACAACTTGATAAAGTTCTGAGCCCTTTATTCACCAAAGTTTTGGAGATGACTAGCTCCCTCCTTCCTCAAAAAGGGAGTCACTTCCGAAATGTGGTGAATAAAAGAGCTAAGAATTCCCGGAGGAAGGGGGAAGTCATCGCCGAAAATTTTGGTGAATATAGAGTTTAGAACTTTACCCAGTTGTAAAAAACTATCCTTAATGGCTTGATCCTTTTCGAAATGCATTTGATTCGCGTGAGGCGAAATGTTTTCTTCGAGGCATGACAACAGTCATTTATTTAACCCTTAAACTGCCAATCACAACAATTGTGACATCTGCTTGTGATTTTAAAAGTCATTTTTGCAAACAGTGTGGACCCAGATCAGACTGCTCCTCTAGGAGCAGTCTGATCAGGGTACATACTGTTTGTCTGCATGCAAAAATAGGCTTGAAAAGTTTGCAAAAATATTCAGCAGACGACAGAAACAGGCGACATTTTCAGATGCAGGTTTTCTTGGCAGTTCAAGGGTTAAAAGGAATGAATACATTTTCAGGGGATGTAGTTAAAATTGATTCTGCTTTCTTCTGAAAGGGGTCTACAGTCGAACGTCAATGGTTCAAAAATCTTTGGGACCATTGAAATTTGTTCGAGATATGGGTAGTTCTTGCCACTGAGCCAGGTCAGGAAGCAATGGCGGTAATTTAGGTAAATCTTTCCGATCTTCGACACAATAATGGTATGTTGAGGTGATTCTAATGTCTACACACAGCATACAATTGCATGATGAAATAAGTAAATTTCCTTAAACCTTAAATATTTATTTTCTGGAGCTATCGGAGGACTTCGTAGGAACTCATACACGTTCGAATCAGCCATGGTAAACGAGCCCTCGGTATTCGAGCTATTGAGGTTCGACTGCACTTTGAAAGGTAAGAATTTACTACCTTCAGGAGCAAATTCTTTCCTTTCAGAGCAGACCTCTTTTCAGAAAGGGATTGGTGTGCGCTAAAGCAAAAAAGGAAGTCATAAAAAGTTGTCTTCTTTGTATAAAAATGTCTGAAAGTCTTCAGACTCCTGAACACGGTGGCGTTCAGTCAGTATAAAATGGTATACCGCTTCAAGCAATATTAACCCTTTCATCCCTCAGTTTCCTAGAGAAGCAGCCTGATCTGGATCCGTAATGTTCGCAAAAAATGACTTAAAATCACAAGCAGATGACTAAGCAGACGTCAATTGTTGTGACTGGCAGTTTAAGGGTTAATAAAACCGAGTCTTCGATTTTCGTTCTTTTGTGTGTTCTTTGTTTCCAAAGGCGACCTTTCAGAATTTTATTTTACTTGCCTATCCAACATATATACACGCAGTACATACGAATAGAGAAAGTCCCATTAGACTCCCAACTTATTCATAGTATCCAGCTAGCATTCTGTACAAATCTATAACCGATAACGGCCCGCTATGGATTTATAAAGAATGCTTACTGGGTATAACGTCCATTTTCTTGCATTGTATTGTTTTGGTCATCATCTTAATCCTTACAATAATTTGTCTTATTATTATGTTATTATGATATAATTCCAACTCTACAGGATTACAATTTATAGCACAATGTGATTGGACGAAAGAAATTTGAAAAGTGAACTCTTATACTTCGATAAATCCAATGACCAGGCATATTCGTGCAAATTTTTAAATAAAATGAAGTATTTACCCACATTTTCGAGGTAATTATAACCTAGTTGGAATTCTTTGAAATGAATTTCATTTTGTGGAAATTAATTTCTGTAATAACTAACGAACTAGCAAAACGGGAATAAATGATTAAATTATTACGATATACACTGTGATAATATGTAAATCAATAATTGTTTCTCAAGAGGATTTAAAAAGGTTTATATTTTAATCTGCACACGACAAAGAAACGGCGGTTTTAGAGGGCACAGAAGAAAGTCATTATAGATTGCAATTGTATAAACTGCATAAAGCAAAGTCATCTTTTGATCGTGACATCATGTTATCGTATTTACGCTTAGTATTCGGATAAACAGGCCTGGGCAAGCAGTGTAGACCCAGATCAGACGCCGCAGAACGCGGCGTCTGATCAGGGTCTACGCTGTTTGCTACTCATCCAGCAGTTTTCAGTTCAGTTCAGGTGAAGGTCTTTATGTCAGCATTGATGATGTTGCAACAATTCTACTTCACCTTTTCCCGGTCTTCTGCTGCCCTGAGGGAAACGCCAAACCAAAACCTGTCCTTTCCTTGATAATGTCTCCCCATTGCCCCTTCTAACTTCCACTTCTACTCGCTCTTTTCACTGTTTCCTGCAGAGTTGTCTTCAACATGCAAGAGGATCTTGAGATGTGGCCATACCATCTGAGAATCAACATATTCACCATGGCTAGGAGATCGTAACGTACGTCGATTACATAACAGATTCTGTTCCTCATTCGTCTCATGGTCTTTGGAGGAGATATTCAGAAGCCTCTGATAGCAGCTGGGCCGCGTCAATCGAAAATGTGCCTTCGAACATGAGCAAAATGCGCAGAATCATCATGCGCATGGACAAAGTATTGTCCGGACCTTCCCAGTTAGCATTCTTTATAAATCTATAGCGGGCTGTTATCGGCCCGTCAGCTACCCTGACGGGCCGATAACGGCCCGCTATAGATTTATAAAGAATGCTTACTGGGTTTGCTCTCCATTTATACATTCTGTAGTATCTAATGATCCTGTTAGCGGACAATGAAGACCCTGATCAGACTGCGCGGAAGCTCTGGCTTATCTGGGCCTTTTTTGTCCGCATTTGCCCTAGGACACGTTTTCTCATGGCGCGGCCATCTCATCTCATCTCATCTCAAGACCTTGGTTCCTTCTTTCAAGTTTTACTGTGAGGGTCAGCTCTCACGCCGATACTAACACTACCTTCATGGTTTTGTGTCTCACTCAAGATTCTCTCTTGGAAGCTATTGAGGAGATTTAGCGAGAGCAGCGATCCGTGTAAGACTTCAACTGTTGTTCTGAACCATTACCTCGTGCTGTCATTGAATAGTAATGCATTCTGTGCCTTGTCATGTAGAGTTTCGTTGACTCGTATGATATTGGCATCGATATTATACTTTCTCAAAGTTACCCCTTAGACTCAATGCCATACCTGGTATGTTTATGATTGTGGCTCGACATACTCGTTACAAACCATCACGAAAACACGCCTATATAATTTTGACCCCCTTAAACCCCACTTTTATATAGTAAAACTTTTATAGGGTTATACATAATTTTTCTTATTTTGCTAAAAAAAAACATAGATTGTGGTACTCGTAAGAACTGCTGCGCAGAGGCGGTTCTGGTTCTAACGAGTACCCACAATTTATGTTTTTAGCTGAAATATGAAAATATCAGAATTTTTTATCTGAAAATTTCCTTTTTTGGTTGTAAAATTTATATTTGAATAGGTGTGTTTTCGTAATGCAACGAAATACACTGTCTCTCTATCTCTCTCGTCCCTAACGAGGTAATCACATTGCCCTGACAGGATACACGAAACACAACAATATGACAACAAACAGGACAGAACACGAAAAAAGCCCCGCGGCGAACAGCCCTATTCGACCCACAAAAAATGAACTTTCATGTGTCTGAAACTGACGGATGAGAGCCAAACAGTGTAGACCGCCTGACCTGGGTCTTCACTGTTTGCTCAGGCCCGTCTGTCCGAGATTACCATATTATATTTACCCTAAATATTCGGGCACCTTGCAGTTTCAGAGGGGTTCGGTCGACCCCTTCCCCACTCTGATTCCGACCCCCACCCCCGCCTTTTACTAAAAATTTCATTTTCATGGGACATTTTGGACAAATTTGTTAAATTTGGAATACCTTGTTAACTCTAAAAATTCACACCCTTGCCCTTTACTTTATTATACATGTACTTCTTTCAACAAGTCCATTTGACTGCCGGTGAGTATGTGTAAAATTACTAAATGAATGGCAAACAGTGTAGACCCTGATCAGACGCCGCGTTCTGCGGCGACTGATCTGGATCTACACTGTTTGCTAAGGTCTGTCTGTCCGAATACACAAAGTACGGTAATTTTATCAAATCGAACCCCTCTCAGAAATCATCCTGGATCCGACCCTGCCTTTACTCATTACCGTACTTAAGTACCTGTTGACGTGCTTAAAACTGCTGGGTGAGTGGCGGTACAGACCCTGATCAGATACCGTGTTATGTGGCGTTTGATCTGGGCCTGTTTGCCAAGGCATGCCTCTCCGAGATTACCCTATTTACCATAAATATTCGGACACCTGTTAACCCTGCAATTTGAACAAGTTCATTTAAAGGCGCCATATTTCGAAAAAAAAAAAAAAAAAAAAAAAAAAAGATTTTTTTATCCATTAATTGGTATATAGTATTAACACGATCATAAAATGTGGCATCTGACAGCCTGTGCAATTTCAGTTAGTCTTTCGTTTTTGAGCTCGATCAAAAATGGAATGATTTTCTATTGTATCTCTGAATTAATGTTGGCAACATTAATTTAGAGATACAATAAAAAAATTTTTCATTTCAAGAACGACAGACTAACAGAAATTTTACATGCAGGCTGTCAGGTGCCCCATTTTATGATTGTATTAATACAATATGTCAAATGATTAAACCTTTCTTGGATAATAAAATGTCTATTTTGGATGAATATGGAGTATTTAATTTAAGTGTTGATACGTCTACAAACTGCTGGATGGGTGGAGAATAGTGTTGACCCTGATCAGATACCGCGTTATGTTGGTCTGATTTGCGGGATTACTTAAATTACCGTATTTACCATAAATGCCGAATACCTTAATACCTTGCAATTTGAACAAGTCAATTTTGCTACCTGTTGAAATGTCCATAAAACTGCTGGATGAGTGACAGTGTAGAACCTGGTCTTGTTTGGGTCTAACTGATTGCACAGGCTTGTCTGTCCGAATAACTGGGGTAACTAGAGCTGAATACGATTTCGAATTTTCTTTCTTGTTGTCTTCGGTGCAAAACATTATTGTAATTCATATGGACTCAGCTCCCTCACACTTCCTCCCTTCAGCCTTTGTCCTTCGCCATTATACTATTGAGGTGTGATTATGAAAACGAAAATATGGGTCAGTCATTATTTTTGTTTGTCCTTTCACCGTTAGTTAAATGCTGGTACGGTTAGGCGAAAAATAATGCCAACTGCTAAAATTTTAAATCATTCATTTCTCATTAAAATTATTAGCATGTTTATCTTGTGTATTCAGACAGACAGGTCTGAGCAAACAGTGTATACTCAGATCAGACGCCGCAGAATGCGGCGTCTGATCAGAGTCTACGCTGATTTAAACACACCATGGCTAGGCACTAAATTGGATAGTATCATGCGACGGCCGTAAAGCGTTATCCCCGTACTTCTCAAGTTTAGTTTATAGATTTTGGCTCTTTGTGATGACTGAGCACATTCCAAGAATTTTGAAGATATGTTGGGTCCCTGACGAAGCCTAATTGACCGAAACTAGCTAATCGGACCCAAAAAACTTCGGCACACCAACTATAGTCCTTTGTGCGTGTGTAGTGTGTGTTTGTATCCATATTGCTCGCAAGGGTCATTTCTTTTAGAATCTACTGTTCAAAGTTTAGGACAGATATTGTAAGGAATTAAGGTTTTCAAATATATAAGGTAAATACGATTATCAGGGAAATACTAATAAATATATCATACCTGTGTTGCTGTGCTAACGAATATCATGAATCATATTCCACATATTCCAGTCCATTCAGTCCTCGTTAAACCAATGCCAGTACTTATGGGGGTTAGGTCTAGGTAAAACTGGCTGTCTCAAGTATAACTGGTTGTCCCAATAAGAAAAGTACCTTGTTGAATATACAAAATACCCAGAGCAGCCTGTTGCTTTCGCATAAACAATACATTTACCTTTAAATAAAATTAAAGTAGCGAACGGTGCAGAGATTCATTCACATACAGGAGGATCAGGGTCCACTCTGTACGTATATTTGAACATTTTTGGAGCAGTTTTCTTGTTGAAAATCATATTCACGTAAGGCCATGAGATTAAAGTCATGGGTAAGGATTAAAGTAGTTAGGACATCGTTAATCCACTCATTAAGCCGATTAACAACAAACATTATAGACTGACGTATACACAGAAAATGAATGAGCCGAGCTACAGCATTTCCTGCAAGATTGCGCGTGCGCACAGCGAAGATTCAGATCAGCCTGTGCATCAGCGTAATCTAATCAGAGTCGTCGCAGAGCATTCTATAGGTAGCCCAGGGTCCAAAGCGTCTTCATGCGGACAGCGCAGTCTCTGATCAGCCTGCGCGAATGCGCAGGCTGATCTGAGTCTTCGCTGGGCGCACTGGCGTATCTTGTAGGAAATGGTGTGCCCCGGCTCAGATGTCTCGTTATAAAGTAGGACCGCAAGTTCATGAACTACACGGAAGACGACGTGACTGTCAACCCTCAGTGGTACGGTATACTGTTTTACCCTAAATAATCGGACATTAAACTCCTTACAGAATTTGTTCTAAAATATAAGCAAGCTTACTCTAAAATTTAATGTGTCGAAAATTGCCTGGTTACTGGCAAACAGTATAGATCCTGATTAGACGCAGCATTATGCTGCGTCTGATCTGGGTCTAAACTAATTGTCCAGGTTTGTCTGTCCCAGTACAAAAGGTATAGGCAGTAAATGTTGTATTCTTATTAGAGTAATTAAAAAGTTGTTACCAATACAGTTGTTTTTTATTTGTGTTTGTAAAAAATACAAAATTATTATTATTTCATTTTTATTTTATTTTTTGGCGAACGCCATGGCAACTTATTGTAGTGTTTGAGTTCATGTTTGAAGAAATGTTCGCTAGACTTAACCCTTAAACTGTCAATCACAACAATTGTTGTCTGCTTTTTTACCTGCTTGTGATTTTAAAAGACATTTTTGCAAACAGTGTGGACCCAGATCAGACTGCTCCTCTTCTAGGAGCAGTCTGATCAGGGTCCACACTGTTTGCCTGTATGCAAAAACAGGTTTGAAAAGTTTGCAAGAATATTCAGCAAACGACATAAACAGGCGACATTTTCAGATGCAGGTTTTCTTGGCATTATAAGGGTTAATGATTTTTGGTATTATGGGGATTGGACACACTTGATAAATTTTCTGCCATTTTGTACAAAGAAACAATTTTCTTACTTCCTGTTTGCGTGCCTGCACACTAAGCCCTGTTGAAAAGGAGTCCATTCTAAAATGAAAGATCATAGTTTGCTCCATGTGGGAGCCGAAATTCTTTCCTTTTTGAATGGACTCTTTTTTCAGAAGGGGACAAAACACATTTGACAGAATTGCTTCTCCTGAACGTGTATCAGCTTCTCTTTATAAGAAGTAGAACTCAATCTTGCGATTGAATAAAAAGAAAATTATCTCATCTCATTACCCCATCGTGTACTTTGTCTCATTTATTCATACTTTTTGTGCATAAACGGCGCACACCGGTCAAAAATGCTTGCGAGGGCGTGTGGCAGTATGTAAAGATAGATAGGGTAGCTGACGGGCCTATAACGGCCCGCTATAGATTTATAAAGAATGCTAGCTGGGTATAAGGCTAATAGGTTTGAATGCAGAATTTAGCGTTATCAACGTTAGCACGTAACTATTTCAGTGTTAGGTAGTTCTTAAGTTGGTAGTAACAGACTAGAAAATGTGTCAATACGACACAGATGCCCTCGCTCAGGGACTATTGTCACCCGTTAACAAGCATTTTGCAAAAAAAAAAAAAAAAAAATGAAATGGAAAAAGGGCCATTAAAATCCCATAATAATTGTTGGATTTTACCTTAAATCGAACTTGACCAATATTTTATGATTATATACCTTAATGAAATCAAAAGATATCGATTTCCTATAAAGAGGCTCATGTTTGCCCTGTTCCGAAGAAAGGTGACTTGTCTGCTGTAAATAATTATCGACCAATATCTCTTCTAAACTCTGAAGACAAGCTTTTTGAACGTCTTCGTCTTCAAACATCTGTATAATCATTTACAAACTTATAACTTGCTCTCTTCGCTCCAGTCCGGTTTTATACCTTGCGATTCAACTGTCAACCAACTTACATATTTATATAATACTTTTTGTCAGGCCTTAGATTCTGGCAAAGAAGTTCGGGTTGTCTTCTGTGACATCAGCAAAGCTTTTGACAGGGTTTGGCATGCAGGAATACTCTTGAAACTTGAAGCAGCTGGTGTCACAGGACAAGTCCTAGAATGGTTTAAGAGTTATTTAACTAATCGAAAGCAAAGAGTTGTTCTGCCTGGTGCTGTCTCAGATTGGATTTTTATACATGCTGGAGTCCCTCAAGGTTCGATCTTAGGACCCCTGTTATTTCTTGTGTATATCAATGATATTGTTCTTGATATAGGTTCCAATATTCGACTTTTTGCAGATGATACAAGTGTTTATATTGTCGTCGATGACCCCGTCACTGTAGCTGCTTGTATTAACGCTGACTTAGGAAGACTAACACAATGGGCTGCTAAGTGGCTAGTCACTTTTAACCCTCCAAAAACTGAATTTATGTTAATTTCGCGTAAATTAAATAGAAACCTTCGTCCCCTAATATTTATGCAAAATGTACAAATAACTGAAGTGGACTCTCATAAACACTTAGGAATAGTATTCTCACAAGGCTGCTCATGGCACAAACATATAAACTACACATTTCAACTCGACCGAAAATCTCTTGAAACTATTTATATTGTATTTATAAGACCGTTACTTGAGTGTGGCGATGTCGTATGGGATAACTGTACCCAGTACGAAAAACAAGAACTGGACAAAATACAAACTGAAGCTGCCAGAATAGTTACGGGAGCAACAAAGTTAGTTTCGTTAGACACACTCTATTCTGAAATTCGATGGGAAACTCTCGAACAGAGACGCAAAAATCACAGGCTAACTCTTTTCTATAAAATGAGGTACAGTTTAACTCCACAGTATCTATCCTCTTTGGTACCTGAATCTATTAGTAATGTTTCTAATTATAATTGAAGGCATTCAAATAATCTACGAGGAATCAATGCTAGAACCACTCAGTATCAACAATCTTTTCTGCCAACGGCCATCAAAGAATGGAATAATCTTCCATTAGAACTCCAGCAAAGCAATTTTGTTAACTCTTTTAAATATAACTTAACTAAAGACAAGGAACAAACACCGAAATACTATTAAACTGGCAGTCTCCGTCTCCAGATCTTACACACTCGTTTGCGTACTCACTGCAGTGCTTTGAATCTGGAGCTGTTTCTGAAAAAATGTCTCTGAAACTCCACTGTGTAGTTGTGGTAGTATCGAGGATTCGCAGCATTATTTTTTCCATTGCTCACATTACCAAACTCAACGCACAGCTTTAATGAATGCTATATCTACAATTCAGACACCTACTTTAAATCTGCTGCTGTACGGCAGCTCAAACCTCTCTGTTGACATAAACAAAGCCATTTTTGATAAAGTTCATAAATATATTGGACACTAAACGGTTTTAAATCTGTGGTAAATGCATGTTGCAGGTACAATTTGTCCTGAACAAAATCTGCATTGTCTGCCTGTGGATGCAAGCTCAGTTATTCCTCTCCAAAAATGTCATTTTCATATACCTTGTTATACACTGTTTGATTCTTACTACTGTTTTCTTAATACAAACACTTATTGAATTATTTATTTATTATTTATCTATTTATTTTTAATTGTTTTTTTTTTTTTTTAATTTTTCTTTATTTTTATTTCTTTTTTTTTATTCTATATTTTTTTTTGTGTGTTTTGTCAACTACTTTATTTTACCTTCTTAAATGAAATAAACCATAACATTTTGCCTTGATCTGTGCCTTCAAGTCAACAACGAAATATACACCGTAGAGGAGAAGAGCTCTACAAGTATTTATATGCTTTCGTTCTGATCCTATATCGTTTGTATGTCAAATTTGTTACTTTGTTGTACTTGTATTATGTAATAAAATATGTTTAAACCAAAAGATATCGAACGAAAACCATTTTTCGAAGTTGAAAATGGGCCATAACTCCCATAATAACTGGGAGTAACTCCCATAATAATTGGTAGATTTTACCTTAAATAAAACTTGAACTATGTTTTATGATTATATACATGTGTATAAAATATGAATCAAATACACTAATCGTTTCAAAAGACCACAATAATTGGTGGATTTTACCACAAATCGAAGATGACTTATGATTATATACATGTGTATAAAATATGCATCCAAATACACTTATCATTTCAAAAGATATTGACCGGAAAGGCCTGGAAGACTGGTAAAAGCACTAGGGTATCATACGGTACATCCAACCGCATTGCCAGACATGCAGTGCACCATGCTCGTCAAGAAGCCGACTAAAAGGTATATGAAAATCCCAAGTCTTCAGAAGTCTACCGCCGTGCTAACTAGTTTAGAAGAGAGAACGCTGATGTTGTTGGTGACAAACCGATGAAGAATGATGCTGGGGAGATGTCAGTGAGCGAAGACTCAAAGCAGACGGCCTGGTTAAAGCACTACCAAAGGCGTCTCAACGTTGAGTTTGACTGGGACCCAGACCACCTGTCTGACGAACCACCAGTGGAAGGCCCGCCCATCCCAATCACCACTGATATGATTAAAATGGCTGTCTCTCAGATGAAGGCGGGCAAAGCATCGGGCCCTTCAGGCATAGTGGTGGAGGTGATACGAGCTGCCGGTGACACGGGGGCCGCCATGATCCGTGACCTCGCAGCTGCAATCATTCGCGATGGCAAGGTACCCTCCGACTGGAAGCAGTTTCATTTTCTGCCTCTACAAGGGTAAGGGGGTGCATTGGAAAGGGGAAACTACCGCAGTCTCAAGCTGACAGTGCAGGTCATGAAAGTCCTGGAGATGATTGTGGACGACCTCATCAGACAGTTAGTGCCAATAGACGATTCCCAGTTTGGTTTCGCCTCAGGCAGAGGTACAACAGACAGACGCAATCTTTGTTGTCAGGCAGCTGCAAGAGAAGTATCTAGCTGCCAACAAGAGACTACATGGCTTTCGTAGATCATGGCGTTTGATCGAGTGTCTCGGATGGTCATCTGGTGGTGGCTGAGAAAACTTGGTGAGAAGGGATGGATTATGCGACTGATGCAATGGTTGTATGCCAATGCGCAGAGCCGTGTCCATCTTGGTGAGAGATACAGTGAAGACTTTGAAGTGAAAGTCGGTGTTCACCAAAGCTCTGTACTCAGCCCTCTGTTCTTCATCGTGCTTGAAGCCTTGTCACACGAGTTCCGCTCTGTGGTTCTCTGGGAGGACATCTATGCCGATGACCTTGTTACCATCGCTGAATCGCTCCTGGAATGCATCGGGGGTGGGGGGGGGGGGAGGGGGGGGGGAGCTCTTGACTTGGAAAGAAGCAATGGAGGAAAAAGGACTGAGCGTAAATGCAGGAAAGACGAAGAGCATGATCTGCGGTACGGGCCTGGACCTCCAGAAGAGTTCAGGCGAGTTTCCATGCGCCGTCTGTCGCATTGGAGTGGGCAGCAACAGCATCTTCTGCAACGGCTGCAAGCACTGGGTGCACTAAAAATGCAGTGGGCTCAAGCGCTTGACAAAGAACCCTGATTACTGATGTACACGGTGCCAGGGAACTGCACGCCCCTTGGACGGCAGGCCACAGAGGGAAGTCCAACGGATCTAATAAGCTGGAGGTGGTAGGTTCCTTTTGCTACCTAGGAGACACGCTCTCCTCAGCCGGTGGCTGTGAACTTTCAACCACAACACAGGTGAAAACCGCCTGGAAGAAGTTCAAGGAGCTGTTACCAGTTCCCTCTTCCCGCCACCTCTGTTTCAAGACACGTGACCGCCTTTCAGCTCTTGTGTGCGGAGCGCAACGCTCCATGCCAGTGAGACTCGGACATTGACAAAACCAAACGTCATCCAACGTCTGCAGCGGGAAGGACAGGGCAATGATCAGACAGATCTGCAATGTCAAACCGCAAGACAGTCACCACCAGGTCCAATCATCGGAGATACTTGCACGACTTGGCATTGAGGATCTGGGCCTCATTCTGAAAGAGAGAAGGCTCCGCTGGTATGGACATGTGGAACGCTCCAATGGTACAGTCACGACAGCCTTTGACCTACAGGTTGATGATGCATGGGCCTGGGAGACTCAAAATGACAAGGAAACAGCTGACAGAGAGGGATTGCAGACAGTGGAAGCTCTCGGCTATCGACCCTCATAATAGACATACCTGCAGATCAGATCAGGTGCGAGATGTGCCATGCGTGCAGCAAGCCAGCTACCTGGAAGGGGATTGGGGTGGGTGGCGGGGGTGGGGGTGAATGAAATTATGCTTCCAAAAGTACAAGGGACTCTTCAAATGCGGAATTATTCTGTGATCTTGACCGGTATTTCATTGTTTTATGCCTTCCTCAATTTTACGTCTACCCAAGTTTGGGTAAACTGCTCCCAGTGGTTTAGGAGATAGTGTGATGGACGGACACAGGACGGATGGAAAAATATTATTGCTGTTGCACACCCTTAATATGAGGGGAAGTCATGTAGCAAGTTTGGTTAAATTCTGCCCAATGGTTTACCGTATTTCTTCGGTTATAAGACGGGGTTTCCCATTCCAATACAATCTCAAAGACCTAGATCCATCTTGTTGGGTCTTGATCTTTGAGATTGTTTTGGAAAAGAAAATCCCCATTTTATAGTTGAATTACACAAGATTGATTTATATATTTGCGATAATTTTGGAAGAATACGGTAGAAGATAGTGTGATCTCGGACCCATTAATACTGTATTGATGGGTCCGAGGTGTGATGGATGGCCGGACAGAAAAGTAATGTTGCTCACGCACACCCTTACCATGGCGGGAAGTCAAGTAGTAAGTTTGTATAAATTCCGCCCAGTGTTTCAGGAGATAGCTAGACCAATGGTCACAATATCCGCATGTTTTTTAATTGTGGGGATAAATATTGCTCCATTTTATTACCGGTTGATTTGACTAAAACTGCTGGAGTGGCAAAGTGTATACCCTGATCAGACTACAGAATGCGGTGACTGATCTGGGTCTACTCTGTTTGCTCTGGGACTCTTAATCCATTAGGTTTCTCACCGGTGTGGTTAGAGCCTCGCTCGGGTCCCGTGGGAAAGCCAAGCTCTATTTATGGATGGTCAGGTGGTTTTTCCCCGGTTTTTGCCCACCGTTGATGAACGATCGGTTCGATATAAGTGAAACATTCTTGAAAGGGCCGTAAAAGCCAAATCAAAAAAAAAAAAAAAAAAAAAAAAAAAAAAAAAATCAAAAAAAAAAAAAATCTGTTTGCTCTGGTTTGGCTGTCTGAGGTTATCTGTATTTACTAGTTGGACACCTTAACTCCTTACCATACTTCTCCTAAAGTCTGAAAGTCCATTTCACTACCTGTTGATGTCTAGAAACTGCTGCAAGGGACACAGTGTAAACTCTGATCAGGTGTGTTCTAGGTCTACACTATCTGCACACTTAGGGTAATTGTTTTTGAGTTGGGGCTTAACGACACGTCAACCCTTGTGGGTCATTTTGTGTCATCTCCCAGAAACAAGAATTCCGCGGAAGGCGTCATCGCACCTGCTGGCGCAAAAGTCACAGGAGCCACAATCAGAATGTGGTTATTAAATAAGTTTATTTCATTCTTAGCAGTGCTTACTTGGAAAACTGGGTTGAAAAAAATGTTGACAAAGTGCCTAGTGGGGCACATATATTCCAGGCCAGTCCCATTCCCTCTAATGGCTATATCTTCAGCACTGACTTTTCGTATCATACAGCCCAATGATAATGGAACGTTGACATAAAATGTGTAAAAGTCACTGGAGCATGAAATATAGGTCAAGGTCACAGGTCAAGGTACCTGCTAATTCAATACATCAAGGAGAAGCACAATGCAAGGTATGGTGGTTGTAGGCCTTATAGTTGAGGAGTTATCAAACATCAACGTAAAATGTGTCAAATATAGGTCAAGGTCACTGGGTCAAGGTACCTGCCAAGCCAGGGCAATGAGGTGAAGCACTATGCAAGGTTTAGTAGTTGTAGGTCTTATATTTGAGGAGATACCGAACATCAATATAAAATGTGTCAAAGTCACTGGAGTGCACAATATAGGTCAAGGTCACCAGGTCATGGTACCTGTCGAGTCGGTACATCGAGAAGAAGTGCTATATAAGGTTTGGTGGTTGAAGGCCTTACAGTTGAGGACATTTGGAAGGGTGACGTAAAAGTCAATGGAGCGTGAAATATAGGTCAAGGTCACCCAGTCAAGGTACCTGCGGAGTCCGTACATTGAGGAGAAGCACTATGCAAGGTTTGATGGTTGTAGGCCTTATAGTTGAGGAGATATTGAACGTTGACGTAAAATGTGTAAAAGGCACTGGAGGGCAAAATATAGGTCAAGGTCACCGGGTCAAGATACCTGCCAAGTCAGTACATATAGGAGAAGCACTATGCAACGTTTGGTGGCTAGAGGTCTTACACTTGAGGAGATCTGGAATCTTGATGTAAATTATGTCAAAGTCACTGCAGCCAAAATATAGGTCAAGGTCACCAGGTCAAGGTATCTGCTAAGTCAGTACATTGAGGAGAAGCACTTTGCAAGGTTTGATGGTTGTAGGCCTTATAGTTGAGGAGATATCGAACGTCGACGCAAAATATGTCAAAGTCACCAGAGCGCAAAATATAGGTCAAGGTCACCGGGTCAAGGTACCTGCCAAGTCTGTACATCTAGAAGAAGCACTATGCAAGGTTTGGTAGTTGTACGCTTTATAGTTGAGAAGATCTAGAACGTCAACATAAATTGTGTCGAAGTTAATGGAGCGCAAAATATGTCAAGGTCACTGGGTCAATATATCTGCCAAGTCAGGAGGTCAGGGAGATGTGTCATGCAAGGAATGATGGTTGTTGTAGAATTGTAGTTGATCAGAATACTAACTTTGACGTAAATGTCGAACTTCGACGTAACAGAATTGTTAAGAGACAGACGGACGGACGAACGGACAGACGAATGGAAAAGCGGGCACCTATGTCGCAAAGTCAGGAGGTCAGGGAGATATTTCATACAAGGTTTGATGGTTGTTTAGTCTTGTAGTTGATTAGAATACTAACTTTGACATAAATGTCGAACTTCGACATAACAGAACTGTTAAGAGACGGACAGACGGACAGACGAACAAACAGACGAATGGAAAAGTGGGCACCTATGTCGCAAAGTCGGGGGTCAGGGAGATGTTTCATGCAAGGTTTGATGGTTGTTTAGTCTTGTAGTTGATTAAAATACTGACTTTGACATAAATGTCGAACTTCGACATAAATGTTGACAGACGGACGGACGAAAGGACAGACATACGGAAAAGCGGACGCCTATGTTGCAAAGTCAGGAGGTCAGGGAGATGTTTCATGCAAGGTCTGACGGTTGTTTAGTCTTGTAGTTGATTAGAATACTAACTTTGACATAAATGTCGAACGTCGACATTAATGTTGACAGACGGACGGACGGACAGAAAATCGGACGCCTATATCGCACCCTGCTACAAGCAGGTGCGATAAAAAGGAGAAAAGAGATAGTAGAGGAGATGACAGCGAGGGAAAGGGAAGAAAGAGGATCAGGAATGAAAGTGAAGAAACAGAAGAAATAAAAACATTCCCCGTCTACCCTTACCTGCTACAAGGATAGCAGGCCTTGTCCAGCAGTAGGCCAATATCAGTTGGACGCCCGGTGACGTAAGATACACGACACCTTCGCCACACCAGACCACCCCCTACGGGTCCGCTTATTTTTCATGCTGATGCTATATATAAAATTTCAGGATCCTAGCTCTAACCATTCCTGACCGAGTGCAAGTGTAACTAACAGATGGACGGACAGACGGACGGACAGGCCCAAACCAACATTCCTCCTCAACTTCTTCAAAGTTGGGAGAACAAAAAACAACAACAAAGTATCTGGTCTGTATTTTTTTTTTCCATTTACGAAAGCTCAAATGGTCAGTGCTGTGCAACTGTTTTACAATACTGATGTATATAAATGAACAGAGTAGACTGAGGCATGCCTGTTTATCTTTTAAGGTTATGTTTTTACTTAACACTTTGCACTCTGGGTAAAAATTTTTGGCAGACAACAAATTGAAGTATTTTTCTTATTTTTCCCAGAAAACAGGATTTGACATTTCATGCAAAGGGTCTCCAATGGAGACAATTTGCATGAAATGTCAAATCCTGTTTTCTCGGAAAAATAAGAAAAAAAAAAAAAATCACCAATTTGTCATCTGCTAAATAAGCCCAGAGTGGTAAAGGTTAATACATGTATATTAACCCTTAAAGTGCCAATCACAACTGCAGCAGACGACATTTAGAAATATACAGATATATAGTGCCAACAATAACTGCAGCAGATGACATTTAGAAATAGATATATATTATTTTTCAGAGAAAATAAGTTTTGACATTTGAAATATCAAACCTTATTTTCTCTGGAAACTAGTACAAGTAAAACTAGAATGCTGCTGCTACAATTTTGCCTGACACTTTAACCCTTAAAACGCCAAGAAACCTCCATCTGAAAATGTCTGTTTATGTTGTCTGCTGAATATTCTTGCAAACTTTTCAAACCTATTTTTGCATACAGGCAAACAGTGTGGATCCAGATCAGACTGCTCCTTAAGGAGCAGTCTGATCTGGGTCCACACTGTTTGCCGAAATGACTTTTAAAGTAACCGGCAGAAGACAAAGCAGACGACAATAGTTGTGACTGGCACTTTACGGGTTAATGGTTAGGACATACAGATTAGGCGATATTTATGAAAAAAAAAAAAAATACGGTAAATATGTATCATAAATTAACATGACAACAAGAAAAAGCACATACATACTGACAGTCATGAAGCACCATGAAATCTGAGTGAAAAATGTGATCCAGTCTGGGAATATAAGAACAGCAAAGTCCAGTTCAGCAAGTCCAGTTCAACATGCCTATCTGCACAGGGTTTTTTGCTGTATATAGATATATTCTACAGCAGCCAACGATTTTATAAGGCATTGAAGGCCCTGGTGATGATTATGAAGATGATGCTTTGGAGTTTCACATCCATTTCAATATTATTTAGGTCATATTGAGATGATGGAAAAGTGAAAATGTAAGGGTCTGAGCAATGAAATGCATGAACTGAAATCCACCTCCAGTGAGATTCAAACCTCTGAACTCATAAACCGAAGTCACAAGTCCACACTGTTTGCCTGTATGCAAAAATAGGTTTGAAAAGTTTGCAAGAATATTCAGCAGATGACATAAGCAGATGACATTTTCAGATGCAGGTTTTCTTGGTGTTTTAAGGGTTAATAAGCAAAATGCAGATACACAGCCGCATGCACTGGCAGTGTGTGGTAAATGTCCTAATATTTTGAACACTTAATTCCATACTTTTTTTTTTGTTTTTTACTAAATTTGTATTTTTTAAGTAGTTTTTTCTTAAAATACTTAGAGGAATGGCAAACAGAGTAGACCCTGATCAGACTGCTCCAGAAGGAACAGTCTGATCTGGTTCTGGACTGTTTGTATATGCATTTCATCAGAAAGTCTCGTGTATGAAAATTTAGGACATTTTCTGCACATGGCAAATAACACTAAAATTACAGAATTACAGAAATTAAGTCTTACTGACTGTCTCTTTTCCCCAAAGTGGCAAATAACACTGTACAGTTACAGAAATTAAGTCTTACTGATTGTCTCTTTCCCTCAAAGTGGCAAATAACACTAAACACTATAAAATTACAGAAATTTAGTCTTACTGACTGTGTCTTCCTTGCCCCCCCCCCCCCCCCCCCCCCCAAAAAAAAAATGTGGCAAGTAACACTACAAAATTACAGAAATTAAGTCATACTGTCTCTTTCCCCTAAAGGAATCAAAGTCAAAAATACTTATTAACTGTACGGTCAAATGCAGCAATTGCTACCATGGGTGGTTGGGGTGGTGGTGGGGGTTTAGTTCAATAATGCATACATTTGGTAAGTGATAAATTTAGTACGAAACATGACCGATTAACCAAAACTGGACTATAGATAACTGATAGCCAATCCAGCTGATTAATCACCAAACCACTAAACACCTCAGAGCACACTTAGCCCCTTATCGATTAGCAACCCAGGTTTAAATTTCAGCAGATGACATTCTGAATATATTTTTGTTTTTTACATTTTTTTTCTCAGAAAATGGGTTTGACATTTTTAACAATTAGATACAATGTGCATGGAGTGGCATATACATGTACTATTTTCTGGGAAAATAAGAAAAAATAATACCAATTTGTCATCTCCTGAATTTGCCCAGCGAGTATTTAAAGCTCCATATTCCTAAAAATTAGATATATGTATTTATCAAAAAGAGGTTTAATAAACTGATATATGGCATTAATACGATCATATGTGGCATGTGACAGCCTGTAAAATTTCATTTGGTTTATCATTTTTGAACTGGATAAAAAATGAAACGATTTTATCATATCTCGGAATAAATGCTGAATAATGCAACACTGATTCAGAGATACGATAAAACGCCATTTATTTTTTATCCAGTCCAAAAACAATAGACTAACTGAAATGGTACTGGCTGTCAGAAGCCACATTTTATGACTGTATTAATACTATATATATCAATTTATTAAACCTTTTTTGGATAATAAAATGTCTTTTTTTTGAGGAATATGGAGCCTTTAAGATTGCTAAATTTAAATATTAGTCTGATAAATATTTTTCTTACTCTTTTCCTTGCAAATATGGCATCACATTCCATGTATAACGTTAAATTTTCAGTCAATATTGATGATATATTATACAAGTGAGGAACAGAATACACTTTCAAAGGTGGTAAATCAGACAAAATTGTTTTGGATCTTTCTGAAAAGGGTCTATTCAAAAAGTAAAGAATTTGCTCCCTTGGGAGCAAAATATTTCTTTTTAGAGTAGACCTTGTTTCAGAAGGGGTTTGATGTACTACAATGCAAATAGGAAGACACAAAAGTTGTCTCCCTTGTACAAAATGGATGACCATTGACAATGAGTATCCAGTTCCCTTACCCCTTTCACTCCCAAATTTCTGAAGTGAACTTGTCCATCTATGAACTTGGACACGTCCATTGTTTCAGATGGAGGTGTACAGCAAAACTATAAATCAGAATGTCAAACAGTATAGATCCTGATGAGATGGCTCATTATGAGCCGTCTCATCAGGATCTACACTGTTTGCATTGGTTTATATGTTGGTAAGCAGGGTTGAAAGGGTTAAATTGTCATCCGTTGATATTTAATTTCAGCATACTGGGGGTTTATCAAGACTCGGACTTCAGACTTTTGTTCCATCAGCAAACTAGGAAAGATCTTTGATGGCCTCATCTATTTCATCCATAGTGTCCTTCAGTTTCTTCCACTGGTCAAGTTGTAGCGAGATTCCTGAAATAAAATATTAGCATCAATAAGTCTTGGGTTGAGTTGGAGTTTCATCAATTAATATTATTGGAGTTTCAACAATATTAAGGTCATGTTGAGCTGGTCAGTTTACCTAACCACTCTTTTGCTGGGTAGGCTTAGTCCTCTAAGCGGTTAACCAGTACCTGTGCACATTCTTTCACCAGAAACTGACATCTGCTTGTCTGAATCAGTGGAAGGGAAAGAATGACCATAGAAAATATTTCATGATCAAATGTTGCCGGACCCAGTGGGAATCAAACCATCGACCTCCTGATCACCAGTTGGAAGCGCATCCAACTGAACCACTGAGACCGGCTACCTACACTGTTTGCCACTCATGCAGAAATTTTTAGAAACATTTAGTCAAATGGACTTCTTTAATAGAAGTTTAGGACAAGTATGGTAAGGTGTCCCAATGTAGGGGGTTGCCACTCATTTTCTATTTCAAAATTCCCTCACTTTTCCATGACTTTTCACCATTTTCCAGACATTTTCAACAGCAGCTCTCAGCCACCAAATGTTCCAAGACAGCCCTTTCATTTCATTAATTACTGAACAACTTGCACATTCTTCCGTCTTCTTTTCAAACACAGCTTGAAATTTAAAGTATAGCAGTCTTGTCAAACAATCTGGGATGCAAAGAAATTCCGAGAATTTAACTATCAGTGCTCTAGATAAGTTTTTGGTACAATGGGTATTTTACCCCCGACTTTTATCTTGATACTTAATTGCCCATTTGCAATGCTTAACTCTCAAAGCACCAAGCATAAGTGTAGCATACAAAATTCACAATTTTTCAGAGAAAATAAAGCTTGGCATTTGATGTGAATTGACTATGCAGACAATTCACATCAAATGCCAAGCTTTATTCTCTCTGAAAAAAAGAAAAACACCTAGAAATGTATTTGTCATTGCGGTAGTGTTTTAAGGATTAAGGCATAAACCTTTTCTGATCTAATGCACTGCTACTGCTCACAAAAGAATCACTGTGAGAAAAATTGCTTTTTTATTTAAAAGCTGTAAAGTTCACTGAAAACTTTTACCTCCTAAACTTGATTTCAATGCTGAAATCCAATGCTGAAATCCAATATTTCATTGTCAGAGTATTTTACCCCCTCAACTTCAATTTCAATGCTGATTTTCAAAATTTCAATGCTCTGAATATCATTTAACAAAACAATGAAGACAATATTCTGCAAATTTATCAGTTTCTGGAAATTAAAGACTGCTACAGACATCTCAGTTTTGACAAAATTTTGAAATTCCATGACTTTTCCCCCGACTTTTTCCATTTTTTTTTTGCCAATTTCCCTGACAAACCAAACTTTCCTGACTTTACCCTGACCTGGAAAATTTTTCATTTTCCAGACTTTTTTCCCTGACAGTGGCAACCCTGCAATATTTAGGGTACCGTTAAATACATTAGCAGTGGATGTCAAATCAGTTTTGAAAAATCTCTATTTTTTCATGAATCTACAATTTCTCCAAGGATACATCTACTGTATTTATTTTAACAGCTAACAGGACCAATAGTTAGACTGCAAATTTGCAGGTGGATCTGTATTTGCACTTTGTAAATGGGAAAAGTTAAGATTTCCCACACAATGACATGATTTTGTTTTCTGAAAAAAAAACAACAAACAAACAAAAAACAAAAACAACAAAAACACACACACACACAAAATATGACCGAATCAAAAGAAAAGCGCTTGATAAATCCAGGTAAGTATTTTTCTTATTTCTCCACATAAATACTTGTGGGTAATAATAAGGTGAGGTGCTTCTAAGGAGTGTCTATAACAAATATGTTTTAGATGAAATAAGAAAAACATCATCATTTTTGGTTGAAAAAAAAATAACAAAACAAAACAAAATAAAAACATCTATAGCTATGCTCAAAAGGTAAGTCACTTTTTTTCCAACAAAAAAAGATTGATATTTTCTTTTTATTTCTCCAGGAAAGCATCTGTAATGAGTACTCATTAGAAGTGCCTCAATGAGACACTTATAATAAGTACCCACAACATATGTTTTCTGGAGAAATATGGTAAGTAAAACATTTAATTTTGAAACCTCTCTTATCTGGGGCTATCCCAATCAGCATTCTACGTAAATCTATATCGGGCCGTCATCGGCCCGTCAGGGTAGCTGACGGGCCGATGTCGGCCCGATATAGATTTAAGTAGAATGCTAGCTGGGATGTGCCATATCTAGCACTATGGCAACCGGAATGGGGCTATGTGTCTTAGATAGTGCTATGGAAATGGAAATGGGGCTATGTGTCTTAACTAGTGCTATGGAAACTGAAATGGGGCTATGTGTCTTAGCTAGTGCTATGTCAACTGAAATGGGGTTATGTGTCTTAACTAGTGCTATGGAAACTGAAATGGGGCTATGTCTTAGCTAGTGCTATGGAAACTGAAATGGGGCTATGTGTCTTAGCTAGTGCTATGTCAACTGAAATGGGGCTATGTGTCTTAACTAGTGCTATGGAAACTGAAATGGGGCTATGTGTCTTAGCTAGTGCTATGTCAACTGAAATGGGGCTATGTGTCTTAGCTAGTGCTATGGAAACGGAAATGGGGCTATGTGTCTTAGATAGTGCTATGGAAACGGAAATGGGGCTATGTGTCTTAACTAGTACTATGGAAACTGAAATGGGGCTATGTGTCTTAGCTAGTGCTATGCCAACTGAAATGGGGCTATGTGTCTTAACTAGTGCTATGGAAACTGAAATGGGGCTATGTGTCTTAACTAGTGCTACGTCAACTGAAATGGGGCTATGGTAATCTAAACAAACCTTTCTTGCCAGGTTTCAGTTCTCCATCTGCCTCATAGTATTCTCTGATACCAATCATCACTTTACCTCGAAATTCAGAAACAGTAACAAACCTTTTCGCAGACAGCTGAAAACCAATATTAAACTCAATTAACCTTTAAAGTGCTATTAAATCACAACTACAGCAGAGGATACTGAATATGTTTTATTTTTTCAGAGAAAATATGGCTTGCCATTTCATGTGAATTGTCTGTAGGCAGACAATTCACATGAAATGTCAAGCCTTACTGACTGAAAAATAAATTAGAGAAGACAAAAAGAATGTTGTCTGTTACAAGTTTGCTTAGTGCTTTAAGATACACAGAAAATTAATGTGTTTTTTTGTACTTAGTGAAAAATGTTATCTTGTGCCACTTTATTTTGAGCAAAATTAGAGCAGACCTTTTTAAAACAATTTTTTCCATTTTTCAGAGAAAATGTCAGTATTTCATGTTCTAAAATTTCGAACACTTTATTTCATACTTTTTGGGCTTAAATTCTGTTTTTTATGCATTTGTTTCTTAAAATGCTCAGTGGACTGGCAAACAATGTAGACCCTGATCAGACTGCTCCTTCAGGAGCAGTCTGATCAGGGTCTGCACTGTTTGCATATGACATTTTGTCAGAAACTTTGGTGTTCAAAATTTTAGGATTTTTACAGTATTTTCTCTGAATATTAATAAAATAGAAATAATCATAAATTGGTTAGTTCACTATGTATTTCCTTGCCTGCTATACCTTTCATAAACATGTTAACTAATTACAGTTCTGTATTCCAATTTAGGCAAAAAGCAAGCCTTTGTGTCACCGGTGATGTTTGTTTGTTTGTGTTGAGGTTTTAAGGCCCAGTCAACCCAATGGGGTCATGTCGAGCGCGGTCAGTTTACCTAACCACACGTTTACTGGGCAGGCTTAGTCTTCTAAGCGGTTAACCAGTATTGTGCACATTCTTTTGCCAGAAACTGACAACTGCCCTTCTTGAATCAGCGGAAGGGAGAGAATGACCATAGAAAATATTTCATAATCAATCTCTACGAAAGAATGTTGCCGACCTTGGTGGGGGTTGAACCCGCGACCTCCTGGTCTACAGTCGGACGGCACTGGTGATGTTTAACATTAAGTATCTTCTCAATGATTAAATGGACATTGATACAATTTGTTCATACACTCGGAACACTCCTAAATCATGTGTTACAAGAACATGAAAAACTTGGCATTATCAGTCAGCAAGAAATCCATTAGGCTGGCTAAATAATGACCTGTCCGTGTATATAATTTTTTTTTGTGACAGTGTTGTTCAAGATTTAGACAAGTAAATGGTCAAAATTCACTTGTACAACCAAGATCTACTTGCCCGAATATTGACATTTTTCGTATTTCTCGAAGACAACATATGCTGTGTGTACTCATTAAAATTGCCTGGAGGAGGTGCTTTTAAATGAGTACCCACAAGTTGGCTACAATGTAGGTTTTCTTTGAGAAATAAGAACAAGAATTCCGCGGATGTCAACATCGCACCTGCATTGGGCAAAGTCACTGGATCATGAAATCTAGGTCAAGGGCACAGGGTCATGTCGGTGCTTGGACTATGGATGGTTTGACACTCAAAGCTATGAGCACTACAGAGAAACACACTTTAATGCAAGACTCGGCGTAAAATCATGACAAAGTCACTGGAGCACGATATCTAGGTCACGGGCACCTGGTCATAGTATGTGCTTGAAGAGTATGTCCAGGACAATTACTATGCAAGGCTTAACACTTGCAGCGATCACTGCTTCATAGAAACACACTTTAATGCTAGACTCGACGTAAAATCATGACAAAGTCAATCGAGTGGGAAATCTAGGTCAAGGGCACTGGATCATAGTGTGTGGTTGAAGAGTATGTCGAGGAAAATTACTATGCAAGGTATGACACTTGCAGCTATCACCGCTTCAGAGAAATGCACTTTAAAGCTAGACTCGATGTAAAATAATAATAACAAAACCACTAAAATGTGAAATCTAGGTCAAGGGCACTGGATCCTAGTGGGTGCTTGAAGAATATGAAGAGGACAATTACGAAGGAAGGTTTGACACCCACAGCTATCATTGCTGCAGAGAAGGCACTTCAATGCTAGACGAGGTAAAATCATGACAAAGTCACTCAAGCACAATATCTAGGTCAAGGGCACTGGGTCATACTACATGCTTGAAGAAAATGTCGAGGACAATTACTGTCCAAGGTCTGACACTCAGAGCTATCACCGCTTCAGAAAAAACGCACTTAAATGCTAGACTCGACTTAAAATCATGACAAAGCCACTGGAACGCAAAATGTAGGTCAAGGGCACTGGGTCATAGTGCTTGGTTGATGATGTCAAGTACAATTACTATGCAAGTTTTGACCATCGCAGCTATCACTGCTTCAGAGAAACACACTTTAATGCTAGACTTGATGTAAAACCATGACAAAGTCACTCAAGTGCGAAATCTAGGTTAATAGCATCGGGTCATAGTGCCTGCTTGAAGAGTATGTCGAGGACAACTATTATGCAAGGTATGACACTCCCATCTAGGACTGCTTCAGAGAAATGCACTTTAATGCTAGACTCAACATAAAATAATGACACAGCCTCTGGAGTGTGAAATCTAGGTCGAGGGCACCTGGTCGTAGTGCTTGCTTGAAGAGGACAATTCCTGTGCAAGGTTTGACACCTGCAGCTATCACCGCTTCAGAGAAACAAACTTTAACACTAGACTCGATGTAAATAATGCTAAACTCGATTGAAAATCACAACAAAGTCACTCTGGCGCGAAATCTAGGTCAAGGGTGCCGGGTCATAGTGCGTACTTGAAGACTATGTCGAGGACAATTACTATGCAAGGTCTGACACTTGCAGATATCATCGCTTCAGAGAAATGCACTTCAATGCTAAACTCGAAGTAAATAATGCTAGACTCGACATAAAATCACAACAAAGTCACTCTAGCGTGAAATCTAAGTCAAGGGTACTGGGTTGTAGTGCATGCTTAAAGAGTATATAGCGGACAATTATTATGCATGGTATGACACTCAGCTATCACTGTTTCAGAAAAATCCACTTAAATACTAGACTCAACGTAAATGTTGACAGATGGACATCTGGACAGACGGAAATTTGAACTCCTATGTTGCATCCTGCTACAAGCAGGTGCGACAAAAACATAAAACAAAAACATATCATCATCTGGACACTGTTCTTAGCTAGAGTTATGGTCCTTGTTCCAGGACAAGTAAATTGAAATTGTTGGACAAAACACTGGACAAGGGCCGGCCTCGGTGGCTCAGTTGGATGCGCCGTCCGACTGGAGACCAGGAGGTCACGGGTTCAACCCCCGCCGAGGTCGGCAACATTCTTTCATGGAGATTGATCATGAAATATTTTCTATGGTCATTCTCTCCCTTCTGCTGGTTCAAGAAGGGCAGTTGTCAGTTTCTGGCGAAAGAATGTGCACAATACTGGTTAACCGTTTAGAAGACTAAGCCTGCCCAGTAAACGTGTGGTCAGGTAAACTGACCGCGCTCGACATGACCCCATTGGGTTGACTGGGCCGTAAAACCTCAACACAAACAAACACTGGACAAGGCGAGTATGGTATGTCATCAGCTCTGGTGTTGTTACATGGCAGGTTTCAAGTTGCACACTTCTGGCTACTGACTAATCATAATGATTCATTCATACCTGAAACTTGTATTCACCCTCTGCTGTTTTTTGGGGCTTCTTTTTTCCCTCCTCTGGTTCCTCCCTCTTTCTTTTCTCTGCTTGCTTCTTTTTAGGCTTGGGCTTTAAACAAAACAAGAGAAATACATTTACAGTACTCAAACTAAATACCATACAGTGCACTTAAGTTTTACAAATTTGCTGGAAAAACTTTGGTGGACTGAATAGATTCTCCCACACTAAATATTGGAAGAGTCCAATTTCAAATTTAGGTTCATCCAGCTAGGAGATTTACATATTCCTGGAGAAAAATGGCTAAATTATTTGCAAACAGTGGAGACCCTGATTAGATGCCGCGTTCTGCGGCGTCTGATCTGGGTCTGCACTGTTTGCCAATTACCCTTTTAGAGGTCTCCAGACTACAATGGGTTAAGATAGATCAGCAGAGAGGACATCATGAGGGACATATTAAATGATCCTTATGCAACTTTTTTTTTTATCTGATTTTCTTTATAAAAGTGTATGTTGTTGATACTCATTTGAACGGCCTCAAGCCATTCATATGAGTACCAACAACATATGCTTTAACAAAGAAGTAGATAAAAAGTACATGGGCTGTAATCTGACGATGAAGAAATTGCTTGACTATATACACGTATGCTTATAGGGGTATGTGTAGTAATTAGGCCAAATATGGTAATTGAATACTGTAAATGAAAAATGTAGCATAATGCATCTGTGCCTTCCCCCAGATGTGAGATGGTAGGTAGAATTAGGGTACAGCTCCATATGAGACAGGGTATCCAGATAATGTTTTTTCTTATTTCATCACAAAAAACATATGTTGTGGGTACTCATTATAAGCGCCTCAACGTATGTTTTAGAGAATACATAAGAAAATATCATTACTTTATGGTTGAATAATGCAGATTATCTGGAGATTAATCCCCACAACAAGTAATAGGAATAGGACAGTTTTTTTTTTTTATCTAAACATTATAATTTTGCAAAAATTAATAAATTCTTCTTTTCAGCCCTTTTAGATGGGAATATTGATATATGCATAACTCTTGATTATGGCTCAATTTTCCGGCTATAAAATGCTGATAATTTTCTTGTTTCTACACAAAAACATTCTTTTGTGGGTACTCAGTAGAAGCGCCTCACAATTTTTTTTCTTGTTTCTCTGAATCCATTAAAGACTGAATAAACTCTCCCACACTATATACTGGAGGTCAATTTTAGGTATGTCAGGCTATTTTATATAGATATTCCTAAAGAAAAATGGTTGAACTATTTGCAAACAGTGGAGACCCTGATCAGACGCCGCGTTCTGCGGCGTCTGATCTGGGTCTGCACTGTTTGCCAGTTACCTGTTTAGGAGTCTCCAGTCTTCAATGGGTTAAAAAACATATGGGATTTTTATTCTTACTTAGGCAATTTGAATGTAGCAAATGAGACATCCAGATAAATTATATCTTATTTTCTCCACAAAAACATGTTATGGGCAGTCATTAGAATGAAGCCTCTGAACAAGGCACTTCTAATGAGTAACCACAGTAATGATGATGATGATGATGATGATGATTGGGTGTTTCATGTTCCTTTCAACATCATTTAGGCCATATCAAGACAATGAATGGGTGATAGTGAAATGCTCTGTGCAATGAAGCACCATAGATTCATGAGTTGAACTCAGCCTCTACCTGGAGTCGAGCCTGGCACCTCCTTAGGAGACAATTTGCATGAATTGTCAGATCCTATTTTCTAGGAAATTAAGAAAAAATATCATAGGTTTGTTGTCTGCTAAATTCGCCCATAGCATGGTTAGTGGTAAATTTATTCCTGGCAAACATCAGCTTTCCTTTCAAGTCCTTACAGTTCTTAAAACAGGTCCATTTTGCTAACTTTTTAAAAATGCTGGAACTGTGGGAAATATAGTATCCTCTGATTAGATGCCATGTTCTGCATTACGAAAACATGCCTATTCAAATATACTGAAAATTTACCACCAAAAAATGAAACTTTTCTGATAAAAATTCTGATTTTTTTCATGTTTCTGCTCAAATCATTGATTTTGGGTATTTATTAGAACTGTCTCATTGAGGCGGTTCTAATGAGTACCCACAATCTATGTTTTTGAGCAGAAATAAGAAAAATAATGTATACCCCTGTAAACCCCAGTTTTACTATATGAAAGTTGGGTTTAAGGGGGTCAAAATTATATAGGCATGTTGGTGTCATCCAGTTTGTACAGTATCTATACACTGCTTAAGCCTTTCAATCTGTATACTTAAGGTAAATACAGTCAGTTAACATTAGTCCAAATAAAATAAAAAAATGTGTGTGTTTAGGGTAAAATAGGGAAAAAATAGGTAGGATAGGAAAGGAAGATTTTTTTTTGTGTGTACATTTTTATATAGAATTATACCATAAATACTAAATATATACTGAGAGGCAAAAGTAAGTATACAGGTAGCTATTTTTTTTTTTTTTTTTTTTGGTCACCGAATTTTGAGATATGTATATTAATTGTTGATATCATAGTTAAGAACAATCATTTACGCATAATTTGCAACAATTTTCAGGAGCAAGGAAATGACATTTATGGAAACGAATAAGGGGTCTAAATCAACATTTGTGTATGAGTAGCTTCCCTTTAAAAGTGCATTTTGGACAAAGAAACTTACATTTATGCATGATTCAGTCGACTGAAGGATAAAAATGCTGTTAGGACATGTTTCAACTTCAAATGCATAACAGAGTACACTGTCATGCTGGACAAGCGCTCTTATAAAATTAAGTGGGGTTACCCAACCTCTTGGCTAGAGATAGGGGTATGATAAGGAAGTGGGGTTTTGAGGCTTCCCGCTGATAACGTGGTTTTTATTCCTTTCATCAAGTTCTTTCTCTGCAACATGCTGTGGTGGTCAGCTGCTTGGTCATTAACTTGTAATCAAATACCTCTCCTTTCTGCAGCGACATCACAGTAGATATTTTAGTCTTTCTTTTTTCACATTTAAAGTCAATTTGACTGTTATAAGTAGAAAGAGGGGAAACGTTAATAGACTTTCGTTTTTCAATCGTCAAAATTGGTCAAGAAATAAAGTTTTGTACAGTTCATATAGGTAATAAAAGATGCAGTATTGGTTTTCTTGCTGCAGGAGTTAATTAGTTGTGTTACATAAGATATGCATAATGATAAGATAAGAAAACATGGTTTACAGTTTTAAGAGGCTAGTCCATCATGCAAATTTCTATACCAATGACATGACGTTTTGACATTTTCATTCCTCTTCTGATGGAATGCACTGAATTTATATGGGGCATTGACATTGTTCTGTCAAATAAACGGTTTTAGGAGATTTCATCTGTATGTATTACAAGGAGGCTAAACCAAGTACTACTTTTTCGAAAAATTCAAGTGAAAATGATCGACGCCACCTCAGATATAGACCCTTTAAATTCCCTATATTTTTCATTCAAAGGGAGATAATTTGAGACAGGAAGAAATTCAAATTCAGCTTGACGTCATTTGATGGAAATTTCAAATTAAATAATGTTGTGGTTTTACTCACAGACATTTGTGCAAGACATTTATAAAAAGTAAAATGACTTGTTTTGTACAAAGCGAGTTATGACTGGAAATGCTGTTTTTAATTAAGGGCTCATCACTCCATTATTTATGACTGCGAAAGAATTGCATTTGTGATTTTCACAGACAGATGTTTGACAAAAATGACCATGAAAACATTTTAACGAAAAAAGTACAACACCAGCTGGTACTCAAAACTCGAAACTGTATACTTTTTATTGCTTTTGAGTATATTTGGACTGCAGCATAATTCACAGAACTTTTACTAAGTCTGTCTGACTACTCTTTGATGTGTCTAAGAAGTACTGATAGAATGGCAAACAGTGTAGACCCTGATCAAACTGCTCATGTAGGAGCAGTTTGATCTGGGTCTGCACTGTTTGCTCAGACCTACTTGTTTGAATATTTAGCATAAATTGAAAGCATAAAAAATTTATCCCAGTAACACCAACTGTTTTTGTTTTGTTTGTTGTTTTTTTTAGAAAATATGAAAAAAAGAAAGCATTGCTAGATTTCTCCTGGAAAATTAGACACGGTGGGTTACCCTAAACATACACATTTTTTTTTTTTGTTTGGTCTTATCTGAATCAGGTACATACCTCAGAATCAGAATCTGACTCTGAACTGGAGATTAATTCCTTTGACTTTGGCATGGCAAATCAAACTTTTCTCTACTACTGTTCTGCTGAAAAGAGAAAAATACCGCTAAGCATGCTGTGTACTGAAGCTCTCTCAGTAATTTTTTTAGCAGAAAATAAACAGATATGTTTCTTATTTTTCTCAGAAAACAAGATCTGACATTTTATGCAAATTGTCTCCATTGCATGAAATGTCAAATCCTGTTTCCTGCTGGGAAAAATAAGAAAAATATTTCAAAATGTCATCTGCTGAAAAATTTACCCAGAGTGCTAAGTATTAAAGCATTGCATGCTGACCTGTGTGTTTAATCTGGTCTTCGTTAAAGTTTGAAATGTTTCTAATGAGTACCCACAACTTGAGTTTTCATGGAGAAATAGGTAAGATACTCAAACTGTGGCTGAAATAAAACCCTCTTACCTGGAGCTATGCTATCATGGAACACAGGCCTCCCAAGGCATCCGGTAAAAATCAATTAAATACATAGTTCTAGGTAAGAGAGGGTATCAGGCAAATATTTTTCTTATTTCTCCAGGAAATGTTAATAAAAGTTTCCAAGTCTGTATGCCATTTGTCAGAATGGTTCAGAAGTTAATGAGGGATTCAAACTCCCCAGTATACGTGCAGCAAACATACCAGGTTAACCATTGCTGCAGAAAAATGATGCCCTTGTTTGTCTTACGATGCCCTTGTTTGTCTTAATCCAAGTGCAGTGCAGAGGCATAGCCAGAGCTGAATTATTTTTATATGCACCCTGGAAAAATCTTGAAAATTTATGCCTAGAGTTGCTTCACTTCCAAAATAGGGGCTACTCTGAAAGGAAAGAACTTGACTCCCAGAAGGAGCAAATGTCCTTTAAGAGCAGGCCCTATGTAATGAAGCAAAATATTTTATGCCAAAAAAAGAAGTGTTTTTGGAAATCCTTCAGACCCTGATTTTTTTGGCCCTACTCAAACTTTTTTGAGACATGTAGAGAATTTTTTTTACCAATTTTATGCATACTTATATAAAAAAAAGGTGAAATTTTAAAGTTTCCCTACCTACAGAGTACAGACCCATATCAATTTTTAGATGTATCTGGAAAAAAGACATTTATTTTGTTTTGGGTGTATGATAATGCCATTTTATCATTGTTTATTGTCAATAATTTTTCTTAAGCACAATTGCTTCGCCTATGCAGGGGTAAGTTATTTTGATCTATCTAGGTGACTGAATTTAATAAATGGTATTCAACCAAATTCAGATCAGCAGTGCCTGTATGGGTTTTGTGGAATACAGCAAGAGAAGCCTGCTCATCAACAGGGTCAAGGCAGGTTTCTGACAACTGCAGTTCATCATGCAAGTGGCCAAAAAACTGTTAAGCAAACACCTGCAAGTCCAAGAGGCAGATTTCTAGGTTGAACTTTAAAAATTCCGAGTACATGGATATCAACATATCCGATAATTGGTGACTGTCGACAATAGGGTTGCTACCACAAAAATGAAAGTAGAAATGATGGCCGCATTTAGCACATGACATCTAAAGTCAACTCATACTGTGAGAATATTGGTCTTTAATGAACTATTCTGTACTCTTCGAATGGCAATAACTCTTGCAACGATGAGAAGACTCAAGTTTTGACAATGCTCCCTGAATGCGTAGTTAACCCGCTATAACCATAGCAAGATGGACCGAACTGCACGTTGTTGTTGTGCATTTCGGTCCATCTAGCAAGTGCTAGTTTGTAAGTCCTCCTTCCACCTCCTACCCTGGGGTGGGGGTAGGGGTAGGGGTAGGGGCAGGAGTGTGCTATCAGGAGCCCGGGACCCGTACTCCTTTCCAGACACGACTGAGACCCCTTTCCAGACAAAAGTAAGACGAACATATACCCCATGTAGACAAACAATATATGCCCCTTTAATTGCTCATTCAGTTAACTTTACTTGCATATTATCAATAGCAAGTACATCAAGACACACACGTTATCAAGTTTCTAAAGGTGTATGCAATGTTTTAATATTTACCATGTACAAGTGTAATACAATTGTAAATACAATTGTATTCTTTGGCATAATCAGGGGTGCCTAAAGGTGCTATAAAATGGAATTGAGGGATTGAATTATAAACAAATTGCTGACTTTGTCCCAACGTTATACATCATGATCTGGTCAATCCCTACAATGTGGCAGTTTCCAGAATTGTTTCTGATGCTTTTGCCAGTGACGCACCATAAGTAGACTTCCCAAATCCCGGACATACGCTTCTACCGATATTTCCTTCGTTCAGGCCTATAGGCATGGTGGGCGAAGCTTGCTTACCAAATAATGCTTACTATCCGCGGACACCTGATTACAGCATTTATTCTGGGGTCCATGTCTGTTGGTCGGAACATTCTGATTCGTCATTCGTTTATGGATTTATGAGTTTGGATTACGGCTTAGGTACCATGACCGCAACTACTTATACAAAGGAGTGCATGATTTGCATATTTTGGTAACGTTGGGTCAACCATGGGCCAACCTTACACCACATATCAAATAAAACTGTTTATTTCCAATATTTTGCATAACGTTGGCCCATTATTGTGCTAACTATGACATTATTTTACCGACTTAAAAATAATTCATTACAGTGTAGATTGATATCATGGTTAGCCTAACGTTGAGCCAACACTAGACAGCCGACGGATAACCATCGGCCAACGATACAACTCAATGCCAACGTTGTGATGCTATCTAGCTGGGACAGTGCAATGCTGGACCAACGCCTCTGTCAAAGACTGCACACCCAAGACATTAAAACCCTTTCAGAAATTGTTTAAAAAAAGTATATCGTATTTTCTTTTTGTTCCCGTGCGTCAGTTTTGGCGGGAATTACGCCCAACAGAACAGATTAATGTATATTAAATAAGATGTCATATGTCAGTGACGCGCAATAAGTAGACTTCCCAAATCCCGGACATACGCTTCTACCGATATTTCCTTCGTTCAGGCCCATGGGCATGCATGGTGGGCGAAGCTTGCTTACCAAGTAATGCTTACTATCCGCGGTCGCCTGATTACACCCTTTGTTCTGGGGTCCATGTCTGTTGGTCTGAACATTCTGATTCGTCATTCGTTTATGGATTTATGATTTTGGATTACGGCTTTGGTACCATGACCGCAACTACTTAGAGTATTTGATATAATATATCTATATTCTTATATAGAATCTATTATGGTAATTATAGCAGATATCTCATACATATTATAAGCATATCGTATGTGACATACTAGATATCTTATTTAGGTATATGAAATATCTTAGATAACATTAAATATCTTAAATGACATTTGCATATAAGATAACTGATATGCAAGAACAGACATCGTATTTAACATGGAAATATGTTAAATTAATACACCTTCTACTAATCGAGTCTCCGATTTTCGCGATTTTGTGTGTTCTTTGTTTCCAAAGGCAATCCTTTTTTCCTTTTATTTTATCAATATAGCAATATATTTATTTGAAGTACTCGCGATACGATCGTTCCTTTGGTGGTCCTCTACCAAGTTTATGCTTTTTAATGCCCAACTATTAGTTGGCTGACATCGCGGTAATGGTTATTTTTCAAGCAGGCTAAACGAAAATGGCAGCTCCGAAACCACGGAAACCACTGGAGGTGAAAATGGCGGTAATGGTCCTTGGCTTAGCATTAACCAAATTTATGTGCTTCATACCGTTCGGCCAGATTCATTTGTTGCCATGGAACCTAAAATATCTCATAGTTCTATAATGGAAAAAAATGTTAAATAATATCTTCATCACCAATAAAGCGATTTAAACTGAATTTGACATGAATTTTCCCGCTGTTTTCAATGCTTGTTATGGCAATGTATATTTCTAAAATAAGAAATCTTTAAACATGTTCTCAGAAACCACCGAAGTGATTATAACCAAATTGTGCATTAAAACCATAGCTAAAATGAGACGAAAAGTGGTACCACTCACTAATGATTTCATTACCCCTACCTAGGCGCTATGCAAGAGACATAAAAGGGTGATTGTGAGATCCCAGCAGGAGGTGGTAAAGAGTCTTCTGAGGGATAATAAATATTTTGGAAAGGAAACTACCTATGGATCAGATAAATAAGCCAGTACAAAATTCCCCTACTAAGCCTCTACTTGTCTATTGTTTATATTAGGTTTTGTTGCTGCACACAGTCTCTTATCAGCGATAAGACTATTGACTAAGACCAAGTGACATATAAGACAGGACGACCGAGTCTCCCAATATCAAAACCTGTTCATTGGCTTTGAAGTTAACAGTAAAATGCTGTGAAAGCAGCTATCTGCAATGATTTGTTTTCAGAAGAAACATTAATCTGTCATTCATGGCTATTATATACCTTTGGGTCCCTATCAGATAGCATACATGCACAAAAGGTACCTTTTGCTCTTTTTCAATACATGTCATGCTTTAATCAGCATGCTTATGCAAATTGATACATGTAATTCAGTTTGATAAATTTTATGTCTCTGATTAGAGGCATTAATATCACCTTGAAAGAATCACAATTCTTTTGATGGTCACAGTTTGGTCTCACATGACAGAAAAGTCTCTTTTCACGCAAACCAACCCTTTTTTCACTGGCATCAACTTTGTGCATCTGGCAATAATCATGAGCATAACGGAATGACATTTATTGTTTATTCAAGATTAGAATGCTGCTTGCTGGCAGACAACATCTTAACCAATCAGAACAGGGGCATCACTTACCTTCTAAGATTTTTCTTCATAGCCCTCTTCTTATATATCACTTGTTGAGACACATCTTATTTTATTTCTTTGATGACCCATCGGTGGGACTATCATATTTGAACTTTTCATGTCAGCCACTGAAACATTGTGTAGACTTACAATGAAAGACTGGTTATGTGACTTCTCCAAAATATGTCAAGAAAAATCCCGTTGAGTGCCCCATCTAGGTTTCAAATTCAGGGCCTCGATCTGTACTACAGACGAAACACATAAAATGTTAAAATATCCTGACCAGTAAGACAGGTCAGTACTGCATTCTACGGCAGCGATCATGGTTTCTTCTCCAGCTTGAACTAATTCTGTTGCTATGTTATCAGCTCCTGTTCTTTCCTTTCTTCATTGTTTTGATGGCTGTTTCAGCTTCATCGCAAAGAATTTGTCAATAGTCCTCATCTGAACTTGTTGACACGCTAGAACTGTCGGATGTCCATTGGCTTTGTGACTATAAAGTTCCGAACAATACTCAGTCCATCTATCGAGAATGGCTCATAAAATAAAAGGTCTAAAAGATTGCCTTTGGAAACGAAGAACACATTAAAGAACGAAAATCGGAATCGATTTTATTTTGTCTCTTCATGTGTATTTTGCGAGGCTGCATTCGCCCCCTCCCCCACCCCCTCCCACAGTACCGGCTTAAGCGTATTCGATTTTCAAAGTAACTTGTTGGGCTCAATGATCCCAAAGGAAATAAAAAAATATAATCCTTAAGCGAGCCATATTCCCGGTGTCTTGATTCATGGTTAACTTTCCTTGTTTTCCCTTTATGAGGTCTTGAATCTGTTTATAAGTTTTCTTGGTGTTGTTCCTATTTAGGCACGTCTCGATACATGTATCTTGACAGACTTTCTATCCAGTCCTTCTTTCTTTGCTTCATCTCCTTTCATAATGAGCCGTCTCATCAGTATCAACACTTTTTGCCATTCTGTTTTTGATTTTAAACTGAAACCCCAATTTGCATCAGTATACATGTCCAAATTCAAGGATGGTAGAGTCCACTTTAGAAACTCAGGGAAAAGGGGACTAAGCCGAGTTCTGAAAGTCATCATTATCAAATCATTGTTGCTGCCTTTATCAGAGCCTGGAAAGCTTTGTGTTTGGCGGTTTCGACACCAGAATAGAAGCGTTTCCTCACATCTGGGTTTCCTCATAAAGATGTGAACAATTTGGTTTTGATAATTTCAATCTGAACTGTGCCAAATTCATATTCATTATAGTTTGTAAGTGCCTAGCATTATTCCAGATAAGAGGGAGTATCCACATAATGGTTTTCTTATTTCTTCACGAAATCATGTATTGGGGTTACTCATTAGAAGCGCCTCACATAGGCGCTTCTAACGACTACTCTTAATGTATATTTTTTTTGTAGAGAAATAAAAAGATATCAATACTTTTTCGGTTGAAAAAAGCATCTTATCTGGAGCTATGGCCAAGTGTGTTTGTCATTACTAAGTAGTTTTTTTGTAGCAAATACTAGGGGCTTTAATTCAGTAGTTCTTTTACTTACCGTTCCATGGAGGTTCCTCTGTTGCAGTTCTTCTTTGTTCGTGCGTCGATGGTTTCATACGTGACATTTGTTTTGCTATTGTTTGTTCCTCATCTCTCTTTTTGATACCTCGGGAAGGCTGTGCTTCGTGATCCGGCATTTCCTTAGTATCAACATATTTCTGATACCCTTGCCGACTTTGGTATTGTCTGAACAATCAGTATCATTTTAGAGTGTCTGGTCAATGAGGGACCGCAGTTATTCATAGAACTCTTCCATTACGTTAACGTCATTGCATGACAGTTATGTATATCTCTGAATAATGGTGATATTGAAAGGTGCTGCTCTCCAGCGAATAAAATGCGGCCCTCCAGGGAATGATGATGAAACTGCTCGAGACAGGCTTGTACCCTATGACTATGTTCACAATGTGCACAGAGATCCAACACCATACTTGTGTTGGTGTTGGTCCCTTTTTCCACTTAAGCAGACCCGATGTTCTTCTTATGTCAGACGAACCAATGGCTCGAACATCTTTGGAACCGTGAAAATTTGTTCTAGACATGGGTAGTTCAAGCCACTGAGGGTTCATCCAGGGAGTGCCACAATCACAAACCGCAGCCCTTCCCAGACCCCAAGAGGAAGAGAAAACCGATAAATCCAAACAAGCACAAACCGAACAAACGTACGAAAAGCACTAAGATTAGCTCTCTCTTCCCCAAGCGAGGTAATCGCAATACTAAAAGGACTGAAAAACACAAGAACAAAATGACACACGGAAAGACATACAACAAATCGCCTCGTAGAATAAACCACAAAGCAACAAAGAGTAAGACTAACACCGGGACCACCGCCTTAGAACGGTCAGTAGAGCAAACCACCGGGGAGTTTAAAGCACTTTTACAGCTAACTAACTTCACCCTGGGTCCCGATGCTACTCTTAATACAGAAATACTTAAAAATGCGGTTCGCATAAAGGCTCCCAACTCAGTCAATGCATCAAAGCGAAAACATAAAAATCAAATTAATCACTAAAATAAACAAAGATGAGTACTCATGGCTAATTCTACTGTATGCCAGAGTAAATGAAAACCAATAGTTGAACCACGGCGGGCCAAGCCAAAGACATATCGTCAAGCCCCAACCCACTGGTTAAAGTTTTACGAAGAGGCCGTCATTGAGTCTGAGGCCCGAACCGCCGTCGTGCAATTAAAGAATGAAGCATAGCCATCAACAATGATTGGGTCGACAACTAGGCATGCAGTCTGCCGCATAATATCCAGGCTATAGCCAATTCTTTTATAACGGTTAATAAGTTTTCTGAAGCCTATAATGAAGCAAAGATTAGGACTCAACAGAAGTAGTTGCGGTCATGGTACCTAAACCTTAATCCAAACTCATAAATCCGTAAACGAATGACGAATCAGAATGTTCAGACCAGCAGACATGGACCTCAGAATAAAGGGTGTAATCAGGCGCCCGCGGATAGTAAGCATTACTTGGTAAGCAAGCTTCGCCAACCATGCCCATAGGCCTGAACAAAGGAAATATCGGTAGAGGCGTATGTCCGGGATTTTGGAAAAAAAAGGTGAGAGAAAAGTCCAGGGAGTGCCACAATCACAAACCGCAGCCCTTCCCAGACACCAAGAGGAAGAGGAAACCGACAAATCCAAAACAAGCACAAATCGAACAAACGTACGTAAAGCACTAAGATTAGCTCTACTTATGGCGCGTCACTGGCAAAGACATCAGAAACAATTCTGGAAACTGCCACATTGTAGGGATTGACCAGATCATGATGTCTCCCATAGAACTTCTTAAGTGTTGCTACCAGTTTGGTTTTTTGATACCCCTGGCTCAACAACTTTGTAGTGAGCACTTTCCCACGCTCCATGAAACAACATATTGAGACATTTAGAGCCCTGGGTTGTCAAACAACACCACTGGAATACTGGAGCAAAAGAAACCACCACTTGAATCCTGGCGAGCCGAGAAACAGGCGCAAAACTTCCGGCCCAGACCATCTAATGAATGTTTTTTTAAGTCGGGACCATCATATAGAGTCTGAACCCCGACCCACCGGCGTGAAGTTAAAGAGAAGTAACTTTCACGTCTGACCGCAGCTCAGGGATCAACCATCAAACGAAAGATTTAGATCGGCGCCATCATGAAATCTGAGACCCGACCCACGTTACGCAATTAAATAAGAAAGGCATAGCTATCAACCGCCCAGAGGGGAGGGGGTCTCTTGTTTTTGAAAATGATTAGGCCTAGGACTATCAAACTAATAGGGAGGATGGACCTGAAGAGTGGATGACCTTTAAGTCAAAGATCAAGGTCACCGTGACCTTTAGTACCAAATAAAGCTTATACTTCTGCAATGTTTATGCTTACGACCCTCAAACAGTAGAGATGTAGATGATCCTGAGGGCAAAGGTCAAGGTCACCAGGACCTTTAGTACTAAAAAGCTTGATAACTTGGCAATGCTTGGGGCTAGGACCCTCAAACTTAGAAGGGATGTTGGTAGATGACACTGAGAGCAAAGTTCATGGTCAGGGTCAACATGACCTTTAGTTCTAAAAAGCTTATAATTTGGCAGTGCTTGAGGCTAGAACCCTTGACCTTGGGGATGTTGTTCTTTACCAGTGGATGACCCTAATGGCAAAGGTCAAGGTCACAGTGACCTCTAATACAAAACAAGCTTATAACTTGTGAATGGTTGGGGCTATGACCCTCAAACATAGTAGGGATGTTTCTTCTGACCAGAAGATGACCCTGAGAGCAAAGGTCATGGTCAAGGCCACCATGACCTTTAGAACCACAACTCAGTTAGCAATGCATGTATAACATGATTTAAGTGAGCGATATAGGGCCAGGATAGCCCTCCTGTTGTTAGTGTGTGGCGGTATGACAGAATGGTCAGGAAACATTCAACTCTGTCTGTGATGAGACGCCGTTTTTTTTAATGTTTTTGGCACGCAAAAGAATCGTGAATATTTTGTCTTGGATTCTCGTTCCTAATGAGGACCGCCAGCTGGAACATGAATACAGGGTAAAACGTTCGCGAGTGTTTTTTTTTTTTTTTTTTTTTTTTTTTTGCACTGCTGAATGCAGTCCTGGTTTTTCACTTGAATGAACTTCTGACTCGGCAACAAAAGAGCATACATGTGCTAACCAGAAAAACCAGACGCCAGTTTTGTTTTAGCCGTTCGGTTATCAAATATGTTAGATCGTTGTGCATGTACATAATGCTATGGCTTGTTGATGAAGACAAACAGGTCTTCTGAATAAAATTAGAAATCGTAAGGTATTTTTGCTTTCATGATGCTTGTAGATTGTTCCAGTTTCTCTAAATAATCAATAATTTATTGATTGTTTAAAAGTAACAGAAAACTCTTTTCGCCGCGCTATGCAAACAGTGTAGACCAAGATCAGACGCCACAGAACGCGGCGTCTGACTAGGGTCTACACTTTTTTTTATATATAATACATTTCTATCAAAAAATCAAATCTAAAATAGAAAGGAAGGCAATGATCAGGAATCGATACAATTATCCTACACCTCCCATCAGAGACATCAAAGGGAAAGAAACACAACCACGAAATAACTGGACCCTAATGGAAACATCACTAGCAGAAAGCCAAACGGACAATTACTTTCCCACAAAGTGGCCAAATGGCTATCCAAAACAAAAAAATGTAAGCAATACACACATTCAAAGACGAACTATAACAAAAATAAACCATGACAGAAGAACCGCCTTGGAACGGTCAGTGAAAAGTATTTCACTGGGGGACTAGACGACCCTTAAATGACAAACAGATTGGATGCAAAGCCTCTTTTGGAAATATGGGTTAATGAATAAAAGATGAGATACGGGAACAATTTTATCTGTACAGCAGAAGTAAATAAATCAGCATACGAGCAAGGTTCATGTTAAGGCCGCAAGAACATTAGAATAGTTTCGTTTCCATTAGTTCATCAGAGCACGGATGCTGAAAGTGACCACGTCATGTTGTTGATGATGATGATGATGACTATGACCCATTTATCAGTAAATATATTTTATAACTGCGTCAACCAATATTACCTCCCCTCAGAATCAGAATCAGAATATTTTACTGGTGATACATCAATAGGCATTCATTTACCAGGGCCAACGATTGCAAAGACCCCTTCCCCATAACGCCTTCCTAGGTAATGCAAATAAAACATCGTCTTCATTAGATATGCAATAATATACATATTTATGTCATTTTATGCTACTTTACACTAGTTTACATAACTCTACGCCCCTTGACGCCACTTTACGCCTCTTTACGCTACTTGACTGTATTTAGGCACACCCATATTCTGTTCTATTTAAATCGAAATATCGAGCCGTATGGGTCTGGTTCAATTTAATAAAGTACATTGGGGTAATAAATTCGACGCATGCGCATTGGAACGCTGACGAACACAACAATAAAATAGATCCTACTTCAACAACAAAAATTTCATCGATAAGTTAGAAAAATGACCAGTTAGTACCAATTATTTTGGTGCTGTTATATTTTGGACAGCATGATTTTGTTTCAGATTTGTCGCTGCACGGTACCACGAGAAGACGAGAATTTGGTCGTCATTTCGTGAAATTTTGGGAACTTCCAAATTTGGGAAGCTCAATACGGATCGAAATTGCAGTTTTCATTTGTGCAGTTCTGTCCTGTTCATGATCAGTTTTTGTTAAATTTAGCCACAAACCCCCCAGTGACATGATGAACAAAAAGGCTGATTCAGTTGTGAAATATTTAAGAAACCCTGTTTGACACCATACGGCCATGTTGGCTTGGACCAGGGGCACTTGAGACTCGGACCTTAAATAAATAGACTGAATACACCATCTGTATATCAATGAACCTCAAAATGTATGAATACATCGAAAAAAAAAAAAAAAAAAAAAATCAATTTTACAGTGATAGATTTCATTTCTCTAAGTATAATATGGACATGGTCTTGAAATGTAAATTGGGTCACCTCGTTCTGATGAATTTTTCTAAATTAAACAATTTATTTTCCTTCAACTCAATTATAGTTCGACAGTGGAGTGCTTACGCAATCAAGGGATATAGGTCACGACATTGAAAGACTTCTTTACAGGAGAAAATTGACGTTTACTTTTCTCACAAATGCACATTATTTGATATGCTAGGCACTTTGGCTTTCATGTACATTCGCTTTCGTGTTTTGTTCCGACCGTTCTCATTGGCCAAAATTTTCAAATACAAATTGCCAGTCCAAGACAGAAGAAAAATACAGCTAATTAGATCGCTTGTAACAAAACAAGTAAATGAAAGTACAAGAAAGTGGAAGTGTCTAGAATATCGAATAATGTGCGTTTGTGATAAAAGTAAATGTCAAATTTTCCCCAGTAAAGACAGTTATTTCAAAGTCATGACCTATATCCCTAGACAGAGTAAGCACTCTACTACTGAACGATAGGCAGGTTGAAGGAAAAATAAATTGTTTGAAGTTGGAAAAATCCATCAGAACGAGGTGACCCAATTTACATTTCAGACCATGTTCATATTTATACTTAGAAAAACGGGAACTATCATCGAAAACATTTTTTTTTTTTTTTTCTGATGTTTTCTTACATTTTGAGGTTCATTGATATACTGATGGTGTATTCAATCTATATATTCAAGGTCTGAGGCTCAAGTGCCAGTGGCTTGGATGCATGTTGGACTGATGGTCAGGAGATTGTGGGTACAACCCCTGCCGAATCTTGCAACATTCTTTCATGGATATTGATCATGAAATATTTTCTATGGTCATTCTCTCCCTTCTGCTGATTCAAGAAGGGCAGTTGTCAGTTTCTGGTTTAAGAATGTGCATAGTACATGTACTGGATACCTGTATAGAGGACTAAGCCTGCCCAATAAAAGTGGTTAGGTAAACTGACCACAGGACATGACCCTATTGGGTTATGTGGGCCGTAGAACTTCAACACAAACATAAAAATACTGGATGAGTGACAGAGTAGTACAGAATACTTACTGTGCTTTCAGCATCTTTCAAAAAGTCATTTAGCTACAATGTAAGCTTAAAAGGATAACCACAGTACATGTTGTGGGTACTCATAAGAATTGCTTTGAATAAAAATGCTTTCCTGTTGAGTGATTCTAGTGAGTACCTACAAGTTACAACATGATTAGATAATGTTGCCATGGAGAAATAATTAGTCCTAAAATTTTAACACTTTATTCCATACTTTTTTGGCATAAAGTTTACTTTTTATGTGCTTCTTTCTTAAAATACTTTGTGGCAATGCAAACAGTGTAGGCCCTGATCAGACTGTTCCTTCAAAAGCAATCTGAGGCCAAATAAAAAATAAGTGTGTTTCAGGTTTCATGGAATTCTAAAATAGGGATGGTTTTGTTTGTTTGTGTTGAGATTTTACATCCCAGTCAACCCAGTGGGGTCATGTTGAGCGCGTCAGTTTACCTAACCACACGTTTACTGGGCAGGCTTAGTCCTCTAAGCGGTTAACCAGTATTGTGCACATTCTTTCACCAGAAACTGACAACTGCCCTTCTTGGATAAACGGAAGGGAGGGAGAGAATGTCATAGAAAATATTTCATGATCAATCTCCATGAAATAATGTTGCCGACCTCGGCGGGGGTTGAACCCGCGACCCCCTGGTCTCCAGTCGGACGGCGCATCCAACTCAGCCACTGAGGCCGAAAATAGGGATGGTAGGTTGGAAAATATTTTTTTTTTTTGTTAAAAGCTTTTATATGGGGTTAATAGGAAAACAAATATAGCCAAATGGGGAAATCCCCACAAAATCCTTAAAAATCTTTAGGGTTGGTGGTGAAAAATTAGGCACAGTCGGGTAACCTGAAACACGCTTTTTTATTTTAGGCCTGATCTGGGTCTACATTGTTTGCATATGCCATTTGTTCAGAAATTTTGGTGTATAAAATTTTAGGACATTTACATGTATCTACATGTATGGTACATGTACTGCTAGTATGGGTCCTTGAAATGGGCCAAGGGCCCATGTCCCATTCAAATACATGTAAAATTTAGAATTTTGATGGGCCTTTTTAAATTCAGAAGGGCCATCTGGAAATTTTGATGGGCCCAAGAATCCTTAACACCCACCGGAGATCAAAATTAACACTAGATTTGAATAAGTTGTTTAGGAGGCCCAGTAAAGAATAAGTTTAAGTCTAACATTAACCCTTTTCATGCAAAATGGATCAGGTCCATCCCAGGAATATCCCCAACTTCTTACTTGAAAATAGAGCCTTATCTGGAACTATGCCCTTAGTTTTTTCCCCCTGTTGCAGGAGGCAACCAGAGAGAAAAATCACGTGAGAAGGCAGCGAAAAAACAGAAAGAAGCTGACAAAAAGAAAGCAGCTAGTGACAAAGGTGCCAATAAGGGAATGACATTGGAGGAAAGACGACATAGGTAAATTGTAGCATTTTTTTAATGCTTTGCCTAAAATTTTCAGCAGACAGACAACATTTTGAATTTTTAGCTCACCTGAGCAAAAGCTAAGGGTGAGCTATTGTCATCACCCTCTGTCTGTCGTCAACAATTAGTTTGTTAACACTCTAGAGGTCACAGTTTTGACCCAATCTTGATGAAACTTGGTCAGAATGTTTGCCTCTATGAAAACTAGGTCAATTTTGATATTGGGTTACTTGGAGTTAAAACTAGGTCACCAGGTCAAATCAAAGAAAAAACTTTTTAACACACTAGAGGTCATAGTTTTGACCCAATCTTGATGAAACTTGCTCAAAATGTTTGCCTTTATTAAATCTAGGTCAAGTTTGAAACTGGGTCACTTGGGGTCAAAAACTAGGTCACCGGGCCAGATTAGCAGAAAACCTTGTTAGCACTCTAGCGGTCACATTTTTGAAGCAATCATCATGAATCTTGCTCAATATGTTTGTCTTGATGAGTTCTAGGTCAAGTTTGAAACTGAGTCACTTGGGGTCAAAAACTAGGTCACCGGGCTAAATCAGCAGAAGACTTTGTTAACACTCCAGCGGTCACATTTTTGAAGCAATAATCATGAATCTTGCACAAAATGTTTGTCTTGATGATTTCTAGGTCAAATTTGAAACTAGGTCAGTTGGAATCAAAAACTAGGTCACCGGGACAAATCAGCTGTAAACCTTGTTAACACTCTAGCGATCACATTTTTCAAGCAGTCATCATGAATCTTGCTCAAAATGTTTGTCTTGATGATTTCTAGGTCAAGTTCAAAACTGGGTCACTTGGATTCAAAAACTAGGTCACCAGGCCAAATCAGCAGAAAACCTTGTTAACACTCTAGCGGTCACATTTTTCAAGCAATCATCATGAATCTTGCTCAAAATGTTTGTCTTGATGAGTTCTAGGTCAGGTTTGAAACTGGGTCACATAGGGTCAAAAACTAGGTCACCAGGCCAAACCAGCAGAAAACCTTGTTAACTCTCTAGCGGTCACATTTTTGAAGCAATAATCATGAATCTTGCTCAAAATGTTTGTCTTGATGAGTTCTAGGTCAGATTCGAAACTGGGTCACTTGGGGTCAAAAACTAGGTCACCTGGCCAAATCAGCAGAAAACATGAACACTCTAGCGGTCACATTTTTGAAGGAATTATCATGAATCTTGTACAAAATATTTGTCTTGATAATTTCTAGGTCAAGTTTGAAACTGGGTCACATGGGGTCAAAAACAGGTCACCTGGCCAAATCAGCGTTAAATCTTGTTATCATTCTAGCGGTCACATTTTTCAAGCAATCATCATGAATCTTGCTCAAAATGTTTGTCTTGATGAGTTCTAGGTCAAGTTTGAAACTGGGTCACGTGGGGTTAAAAACTAGGTCACCAGGCCAAATCAGCAGAAAACCTTGTTAACACTCTTGTGGTCACATTTTTGAAGCAATCATCATGAATCTTGCTCAAAATATTTGTCTTGATAATTTCTAGGTCAAGTTTGAAACTGGGTCACATGGGGTCAAAAACTTGGTCACCTGGCCAGATCAGCGTAAAATCTTGTTATCACTCTAGTGGTCACATTTTTCAAGCAGTCATCATGAATCTTGCTCAAAATGTTTGTCTTGATGAGTTCTAGGTCAATTTCGAAACTGGATCACATGAGGTCAAAACAGGTCACCAGGCCAAATCAGCAGAAAACTTGTTAACACTCTAGCGGTCACATTTTTGAAGCAGTCATGAATCTTGCTCAAAATGTTTGTCTTAATGATTTCTAGGTCAAGTTCGAAACTGGGTTACCTGGGGTCAAAAACTAGGTCACCTGGCCAAATCAGTGGAAAATCTTGTTATCACTCTAGCGGTCACATTTTTGAAGTAATCATCATAAATCTTGCTCAAATGTTTGTCTTGATTATTTTTAGGTCAAGTTCGAAACTGGGTCACTTGGAGTCAAAAACTAGGTCACCGGGCCAAATCAGCAGGAAACTTTGTTAACACTCTAGCGGTCACATTTTTTAAGCAATCATCATGAATCTTGCTCAGAATGTTTGTCCTGATGATTTTTAGGTCAGGTTCGAAACTGGGTCACCTGGGGTCAAAAACTAGGTCACCTGGCCAGATCAGCAGAAAACCTTGTTAACACTCTAGTGGTCACATTTTTTCAAGCAATCATCATGATGAATCTTGCTCAACATGTTTGTCTTGGTGATTTCTAGGTCAAGTTCGAAACTGGGTCACTTGGGGTCAAAAACTAGGTCACTAGGCCAAATCAGCAGAAAACTGTTAACACTCCAGAGGTCACATTTTTGAAATAATCATCATAAATATTGCTCAAAATGTTTGTCTTGATCATTTCTAGGTCTAGTTTAAAACTGGGTCACTTGATACCAGAAACTACATGTAGTTCACCTGGCCAAATCAGCAGAAAACTGTTAACACTCCAGAGGTCACATTTTTGAAATAATCATCATAAATATTGCTCAAAATGTTTGTCTTGATGATTTCTAGGTCTAGTTTAAAACTGGGTCACTTGATACCAGAAACTAGTTCACCTGGCCAAATCAGCAGAAAACTGTTAACACTCCAGAGGTCACATTTTTGAAATAATCATCATAAATATTGCTCAAAATGTTTGTCTTGATGATTTCTAGGTCTAGTTTAAAACTGGGTCACTTGATACCAGAAACTAGTTCACCTGGCCAAATCAAAGGAAAACATTGTTGATGCTCTAAAGGTCATATTTTTTGAAGTGATCATCATAAATCTTGCTCACAATGTTTTGTCTTGATGATTTCAAGGTGATGTATAGTTTTCTGTCCAGTGACTCTCTTAAATTTTTCCGTTTAGGTCAGTTTCTCAGTAATTATTGGTCCTGCAGAGTGATATTTGGTACTTGTGAAGTGTTTGTGTTTAGGTCAGTTTCTCAGTAACTATTGCTCCTACAGCCAGTGATACTTAGTACATGCATACATCTTAGCATGACCTCTTGAGTGCATTCATCCATATTTGACCTTGACCTTTATTTCACAGTCCATTAGACATGCTACATTGTCTTACTTGTTAATATAATCATTTTGAACTTTGATCAGAATGTTTGCCTTGATCAGTTCCAGATCAGGTTCTCAAAGTGCTATGTTGCTCAGGTGAGCGTTACAGGGCCATCATGGCCCTCTTGTTAAAATTTTCCCAGAAAACGGGTTTTGGCGTTTCATGCAAATTGTCTCCAATAGACATTCATGGTATTGCCACAGCCCTGTTTATGTCAGATCAAATTGTTCACTAGAAATCAAATCAATTTTGAATGGTACATATTTGTTGTAGAATTTGACCATTTACTCACAACATAGTTTTTTTATGAAGAAATAAGTAAAATATTTCTTTTGTCAGGAGGACTGTACAAGGATTTTGTAAACAGGAGTCTCTAGTCCATTTTCTTCAAAATGTAGTACATGTAGTTAGGGCTGGCTAATCAGAGCTGAAAAGATAATCGATTATCAGTCCTACCATTGTGATTGATAATCAATTAGTAATCACTGAAGATTTATCATTAGGTTATAATTTTACCTGTCTATCTGAGCATGACTCTTACCATATGCCAGACAGGCCTGAGCAAAGAGTGTAGATCCAGATGAGACGCTGCAAAAACTCATTCAACTAATTTTAGACACAACATTGGGTAGTAAATTATACTTATTCATATTTTAGATTAAGTATGGTAAGGAGTTGAGGTGTCTGAATACTAAGGGGAATTACTGTAAAATAACAGACACAGAAATCAAATGATCGAATATTAGCAAATCTGTAATTTTAATCATTTTTGTGTTATTCATCGATCAGTTAATACATTATCCGATTAATTGTGCCAGCCCTAGTAGTAATCCCTTTATAGTTCAGAGCTACAGATAGTTTTTTGGATATGTGGGTATTTTACCCCAAAAAATTCAGTTAATTGGGTAAAATCTTATTTTCAGTTTTTGAGTCGAGTAATTTTACCCCCAAAATAAAAATAATTGTGTGAAATTTTAAAAATAAACAAAAAAACAAACAAAAAAAACAACACTAAAATAGGCACAAACTGAGACCAAGAGTAAATACATGTAGATATCCATTTTTGGACTGGTTTCTTTAAAAAAAAAAAATCTGTCCTTTAAAATAGCGATGTCTGGGCAGGTGTCTGGCATCATCCGAGGTTTGTTTGTTTGTGTTGCGGTTTTACAGCCCAGTCAACCCAATGGGGTCATGTCGAGCGCGGTCAGTTTACCTAACCACACGTTTACTAGGCAGACTTAGTCCTCTAAGCGGTTCACCAGTATTGTGCACATTCTTTCGCCAGAAACTGACAACTGCCCTTCTTGAATCAGCGGAAGGGAGAGAATGACTGTATAAAAATTTTTTTGATCAATCTCCACGAAAGAATGTTGCCGACCTCGGCGGGGGTTGAACCCGCGACCTCCTGGTCTCCAGTCGGACAGCGCATCCAACTGAGCCACCGAGGCCGGCCATCCGAGGTTTACTTTTTGGTTAACCTTTTTTTCAAAGTTGTATGTTACCTTTATTCTTCAGTGGATTGCTTTCATATTTGATAGGGATGAAGAGGAGACCAGTAGGTGTGTCACATGCAAGAGAGACAACTCTCACTTTCTTGGTTATGTACTTGTTGTTTGACTGAGTTGTGTCAAATATACTTAAAGCCATTAGAAATGCAGCTGGTATATTTGTCGTTTTTTTCTCATTGATTGCAATGTTTCAAGCATTTGTTTCATACAAGAGCAGTTTAATAGAAGTTGCCCTCAGATGCTCTCTTATGCGCAAACTTTTGATGAAAAGTGGCAGAATTGTCGAATTTCTTGTAACAATTTTAGAACGTAAAATTGCACAAAATTTTCATGTGATAGTATCCATTACATTGTATGTTCCCAACAATAAAAGTATGCGATAAACCCTGAAGTTCCTTGTGTGGATACGACTTGAAGCCCTATCTTGAATTTCAGATTTTATGAAATTTGCATGAAGTTTGAAAATAGTCTTGAATGTCATTTAAAACGAAAACCTCACATTAATGGGTAACTTGAGTCGAAAACAAATGACTGAATGGTGCTCATTTATGTCAGTTATTGCCGTCAAAAATGCCATATTAAGGGTAACTTCCATTTTCATGCATATTCTAAGTTAGTTATTTAAAAGCTGAAAAATTCAATGAGGGCTGGTTCCTGACATGTATCCATAGACTTCGTAAGAATATTCAAAATTACTGAAACTTTCAGCACAAACTAACCAGTCATAAAACCGTTATGACATTTTGAAGGGATATTTGCCCAGTCTTTACACAAAAATTGAGTTGTGTCCCTTTATCAAAACATGCAGCTCCACCAATCCGAACTGCAGTATCAGCTGCGGTAAACTGTTGTCTTGAAATCAGCACCATTGATTGCTATGTTTTTTCTTTGTTACACATGATAAAAGGGCGTTTAATTAGATAGTGCGGTCAAATACATGTATAGACAGTTGCATTTTTACTAGCTATTTTACAGCCGGACATGTCTGTCAGTAATCTTAGCCTCAAAGGATGAAAGACCATGACACCTGCTACAGTTGTATATTTTGTTTTAGCATTGTGTAAAAAACACTTTTTAGCATTCTCAACATTAAAAAATTTCCGTCCATTTGCGACAGTAAACGGCACAAATTACACCCCAAAGTTATGAAATCACAGAATTCAGTCTGGATTATTGAGAGAAATCAGATACGCATCAACGGCGGTAAATTGTGTATCAGGAAAACCTTCTGCATACATGTTGTATCTGATACATTCAGTTGTTGAAACAATTGCATATCAAGACTTAACACTAGCGTTTAATACGCAGATATGCTGGTTATTTCTTCTCCTGATATGTTAGCTGAATTTTAAAAGTAGAGCGTCTCAACCACCAACATAGGAGCCCTTGTCCCGAGGTTATAAAACTTTTTTTCATGCTCAACTCAGCTTAACATGAAATTTCTCTGCAAATAAATATGAAAATGCCAACAATAGTTGTCATTTTCATATTTATTAACAGAGAAATTTTCATGCTCAGCTCTGTTTAGCAAGAAAGAATTTGCAATTGTTAGTAATTTGAGATTTATTTGCAGGACAAATTTTATGCTCGGCTGAGTTGAGCATGAAAAAATTTTCATAACCTTGGGGCCAGGACACTTAATGTCATAATGAGAACCCTGCTAGTTTCTTTCTTGATAAAATTGCTTTATTTGTTTCATATTTTCAGAGATGCTGAAATCATGCGACAAAAACAGTTAGCGAAACAAGGCGGAGCTGAAGGAGGTGCAGTGGGCGGGGCCAGCAAATAGCAGTGTTCCTGTGTCCCGCCACACAAATAGACTTCTTCTGCATCGATATTCACAGATAGGCATATTGGGACATGATTAAAGACGTTTAAATGCTTAATCACGTGTAATAGCTTATGACTGTTTAAACATGGCGTAGAAACTGTTGATTCATTCTCGCATGAATTACTGATTTCTCTGAGGCAGACAGGTGAAACCACCCATCCCAGTCATGTAGGAAGGACATACCTCTAGGTAAATGGAGTATCCAGATAAATAACTTGCTTATTTCTCCTTGACAGCATGTTGTGGTTTTGACCTATTTTTGAAAGTGTTGGAGTTGCTTCCCTTAGAAAGCTGTTCTGGAGTAAAGATTTACATTGCAACAATAGGGAAATTTGAAGAAAATGGGCCATTTTTCTATGTTTTCAGCAAATTTGCTGATATGACCTACATGACTGGATGATAATAAGTGTATTATACATCATATGGCTCTTCAAGCATTTTGTTTACAAACCAAATTAAATATGATGGCTTCTTTCTGTTATTCTCTCCCAAAAGTGTAATATAAGCTTGAGGATAAATTTCAAAGGGAGATAACTGCAAGATGTCCCAAAATGGGGCAATTCATTAGAAGCATCTGATCTTGTCCTGGCTCTTCTAATGAGTTCCGACAACATTTTTTCTTTTGGAGAAATAAGAAAAAACATAGCTCCAGATAAGAAGGGGGTATCAGGAAAATATTTTTCTTATTTTTCCACAAAACCATATAATGTGGGTACTCATTAGAAGGGCCTCAGTGAGGTGCTTCTAATGAGTACCCACACTATATGTTTTCATGGTGAAATTAGCAAAATATCAGTATTGGTACTTTTTGGTTGAAAAATAAAAAGACTAATTCGGAGATATGAAAATATGAATATTCTTTGGTTGAAATGATTTAAAAAAAAAAAAAAAAAAAATTCTTACTCAGAGCTATGTCAAAATTAAAAGACTAAAATGGTCTAAACTGATGATGGATACATCCAGGTGTTTTCTCCGTGTATGTCTCATTGAGTATGGGCTGGACCAAGCAAAAAGGAGTGTTACAAACTGAAACAAGAACGTCCATCACAAGCTTGCGCATCTGTACATAATACAAGATCATTGGACACCTTGAACTATCCTATTCTGACTAATTAATGCACTGTGGTTAGGTTCTTATGTCTCCTCACCTTCCTCTGAGTCAAGAATGTGCACAATACTGGTTAACCGCTTGGAGGACTAAGCCTGTCCAGTAGAAGTATGGTTAGGTAAACTGACCATGCTCGGCATGACCCCATTGGGTTGACTGGGCCATAAAACCTCAACACAAACACAAACCTATGCGGAGAGGGGCATATTGTTCTTGGTGTGGATCCTGTTGGCATCAGTGTCAGCATCACACTTTTTTGTCTGCACCGTATCTTGTGAACCAGCTGTTGGATTCTTAACAAAATTTCATGCATATATAAATGGGACATATTAAAGAACTGATTAGATTCTGGTGACCTTGACCTAATTTTCAAAGTCACTGCAGTTGAAAAACTGAAAATTCACGGTGGGGGGACCTCTGTTTTTCTCTGAAAACACTGTCACTAGTTCAGAATTACTAGAAAAAACTTGTGCAAAAATGTCAGTTTATTAAATACACTTAAAAGAAAGAATGGCAGGGAGTACACATTCACACTAAGTCTTGTGCAACAGTTGGTTTTTTATTTTCTTGATAAAACATAATTCATAGCTTCAGAGCCAAGAGGACTAAGTCTGCCCAGGAAAAGTGTGGTTAAGTAAACTGACCGGTTTGACATGTTCCTGATTGGCTGACCAGGCCATAAAACCTCAACTTAGTCAATCATAGCTCTGGATAATAGGAAGTGTACATATGTTTTTTGTTTCTCCATAAAAACATATGTATGTCATGTATTCGTGGAGAAATAAAAAAAAAAATCATACAGGTTGAAAAAACGCCTCTTATCTTTTGGACCTATGAAGATATGTTATAGGTGATTATTAGAAGTATATTAATCCTTAAAACGTCAAGAAAACCTGCATCTGAAAATGTCATCTGTTTATGTCGTCTGCTGAATATTCTTGCAAACTTTTCAAACCTATTATTGCATACAGGCAAACAGTGTGGACTCAGATCAGACTGCTCCTAAGGGAGCAGTCTGATCTGGGTCCACACTGTTTTCAGAAATGACTTTTAAAGTAACCGGCAGAAGACAAAGCAGACGAGAATAGTTGTGACTGGCGCTTTAAGGGTTAATTAGGTCAAGATGATTCTTGTGACTACCCACAGCATATGACTTCATGAAGAATTGGATATATACATGTATCCTGGTTCTGCTGAACTCGGGTATACCATGCCTTTGCAAACAGTGTAAATCCAGATCAGGCAGCTTCTGAAAAAACTAACTGATCTGCATCTGCCCTATTTGTCATTCGGTATGTGAATTTGTATCAACAACCAGAGTCAAATCAGTTGGAAGTAGACATGGCATCTAATTTATTTAGCATGACAAGGTTTAAAGTATAGAGGTGGTTATCTGAAAACTCAGAAATTGTCTGACTGCACTTATAAGGGTTATGGGGGATTATTGTGTTGAAAACCATTTGTTGACAAACTGATGATTCAGATGAAACTGTATAATGATAACTGCACACTCTGATGTGGGCCTGTACAGTACTGTTCACACACGAATATATATATATATATATATATATATATATATATATATATATATATATATATATATATATATATATATATATGAGAAACAAAGTAAAGCACAATGCAGGAAATGCAGGAAATGCAGGAAATAAACAAATAGAAATTAGTGTTAAAAAATGGTTGCGCCAGGACCTGGAATCAAACCACGGGCCTCCTGCTTGTCGGGCAGACATACTAACCACTACACCATTGTGGCTCTTCGAGGAAGTGGTTAGCACGTTTGCCCGGCAAGCAGGAGGCTTGTAGTTGGATTCCCAGTCCTGGCGTGACCAATTTTTGAACGCTTATTTCTATTTGATATATATATATATATATGTTGCCAGACAAGTTTCTGTTTGCCATACCTGTATTGACTTGTATATTATATTTTTCAACATGGTGTTTGGTTACATAATCGGAAAAAGAATTTCTTGTGTTTTATTATGAGGCAGCTCATGGGAACCGCTTAGGGCGTATGAAAGGAAGAATAACAGTCCTGGATAAGCTTATATATTCAGTAATAGCCTGTCTGTGGATTTAACTGAATAATTTTTTAATTTGTGTACTTTATGATGATGTTCCAAAATGTATTATTATTTAAACTTTTGCAGTATTTGATACTACTGAGGTGCAAACAATGAAGAAATTACAATGGAAGAACTACCTTGGTGCGCTCAATAGAAAAGCTACTTTTTGTGGTGATATGGGGAGGGGTGTGTGTGTGGGTGTCTGTGTGTAAATCAGTTTTATCCCATGATGCTGCTCTCTGCTCTCTGGAGGCTGGCTGTGGGAAAAACCAACAATTTTTTTCCATACTTGAACAACAACTACAGACAAGCCTGTGTAATAGCCCATTTGTGCCTCGTGTCCCATAAAAGGGACATTGGCAAACAGTGTAGACTCAGATCAGACATCACAGAACATGGTATTCTGATCAGGATCTACACTGTTTGCATAAAATATAGGAATTAATAGGAATTTCTCTGAAACATGGTGATAATTAAAATAACCAGACATCCCTTCTATTGGAAATGGACCAATCCAAACAGTAAAGGTAGAAGAGTCCACTCAACAAAAATTGGGCAACATAAAAATATTGAGATACCGTAACTCCCACAGCTCCAAATCAGAAGACGGAATACAGCTCATGACTGCACAATGCTTTACTGCACAGAGCCTTTAACTATCATTCTTCCATTGTCCGGATATGACTTCAAGAATGTTGAAAGGCACATAAAACCTAAAACATCTTCATCTGTTTAGTAAAATTCTGCTATTAAGACCACTCTAAAATGTGACCACTCCGCTGTTAAGACCAGCTTTTGCCAGTCCCAAATGGGTTTTTCTTGTTATTCTACATAGCTCTAGATAATAGTTGTATCCGGATAATGTTTTTCTTATATCTTCACAAAAAATATGTTGTAGTACTCATTAGAAGTACCTTCCTTGGTGAGACTCTTCTAATGAGTACCACAACATATTTAAAAAAGTAAGAGCAATAGAAAAACATCAGTATTTTTTTGTTGAAAAAAGCTTCTTACCTGGAGCTATTTTCTACATTCAATATTAAGACCACCCTGCTGTTAAGAACACTTTTAGGTAGTATGGTTAAGGTGGCATTTTACTGTACTGTCTGAATGATAAATGGTACAGACTCGGATCAGACTTTAGAGCTTTGAGTTACAACGTACTTGTCTGAATCTTCATTGTACGGAAAAATACTGTTTATTTTTTCAGCAGCTTACCACCTTATTTTTCTTCAGTGGACATTCATTTTATGTGTTCTGGTGGTAGTTGTTGCAGGAATACAATTCTCCTACCGTAACCCTTTCATCCCTGAGTTCCTGAAGTGGACTCTTCCATTCTTGAATTAGGTCCACTGATGCAGTCTAAAATCAAAATCAGAATGGCAAACAATGTAGATCCTGATGAGATGGCTGGTTACCAGCCATCTCATTTGGATCTACATTGTTTGTGCAGGTATTGGTTTTGGTCTGCGTTGCTGAAAAGGTTAAGGGGATGGTACACTTCCAGAGGCAATGCTGTCAAAATTGTTTTGCCCCTTCCCCTCCTCTTGGGAGCAAATTCTTATCTTTAGTAAACTCCTTGTCAGAAGGGGTTTGGTGTGCATGACAGTAAACAGGAAGTCATAAAAGTTATTTCCTTTTAAAAATTGGCTGAAAATCAACCAAGTGTATTCAGTCCCTTTCAGAATTTAAAAGGAATGATATAACCTGCAAGAAAAATAACTGGCAAGGAAAGAATTGATTTTTAAATTTTAAGAGTAGCTAACCCACCTGTTTTAAAAGGATTTAAACAGTTACCTTTTAACCCTTTGTAGTCGGAGACCCCTAAAAGGGTAATTGGCAAACCTTTACGATTGAGAAACATAATGCACTTTGTTTCTGCTGACTTTGAACTCATTGAACAGAGGGTTTTGTATTTGTAGGGCTGGACAAGTTTCGTTGTCTCCATTTCTCTTAATACAGAGTCACTTCGAAGATTTTGCATAAAGCAGGTTAGTCTGTACACAAAATGTCTGGGCATGTGCATTAGTATGAGTATAAAATACCACATGCTGGTCTGTTATAACTTAGTCTTAACCATATTATTTATTTGAAATATGATCGATGTTTCTGTTTTGAACTTTTTTTACCTCGGATGCCAGAGTACATGTAAATGCTTTGTCAGAGAAATAAGGAAAAGTAGCCCCAGGGGGAAGGGAGGCATATATTTCGATGTCAGTTATTTCCCTAGAAAGCATATCCATACCTCTTAAACTTCTATTTTTGATGATATCCTTTTTTTGTTCCTCTCAGAAGAGGTATATATCTTATAATAATTGTAATAGGTAATAAGGTCAAATGTCCATGGTTGATGAACGAGATTTCTCCAGCCCTGATTGTGAAAGATTTTTACATATAGATTTATTACTTTTCTACAAATTAATGTTTATTCATATTTAAATGTTATGTTCTGCGGGATTATAAACAGCATGCTAGCTGGTTAATTATCATCTTGTGTTATTGAAATATGAACCTCAACGTGAGAAAATATACCTGCTGACATACGCAATCAACAAAGACTCAAATCAGCCTGCGCATTCGCAGTCTGAACTGTCTTGGTTGTCCGCGTGGAGAAACTTTCATCTTGTGCCATTCAAAATGTGCCCAGTGAAGATTCTTATCAGTATGTGTAAAAGCGCAGGCCGATACATACGTCTAGATAAGAGTAGGTGTCCGGCAATTATTTTTCTTATTTTCTCCATGGAAACATGCTGTGAGTACTCTTTAGAAGCGCTTCAGCAAGGCGCTTCTAATGAGTACCCACAACATACGTTTTCATGGAGAAATAAGAAAAATATCCATCTTATCAAGAGCTATGCTGATCTGAAACTTTGCTGAGCTCACCTGTAAGAAAGTACCTTGCTGATGTTTCAGCTCATATTTCCATAAGTATTTTATTTTGTAAAAAATCAGGGCCCAGTTGTTCAAAGCATCGTTAGCTTAACAAGCTAGTTAAGGGTCATTTCGTTAACTGTTTTAGCGACTTCAATATACAATATTCTGATATTTTTTGCTGAAAAAAATGTGAAAGCTACTCACATTTTTTCAGCCAAAAATTTCAGCATATTTGCATATCACTCGATGTAAATTTTAACGAATTGTTAACTAACGACATCGTTAGCTTTGAACAACTGGGCCTGGAAAAGGTAGGATTTCAGCAGTATTTGTGGAACATTTTGGAAATACCTGTATTTGCCCAAAGTATTCGGACACCTTATCCCCTTACCATTCTTTTCCTAAAATTTGAGTGGGGGTGGTCAGGTGTGGCGAAGATGTCGTGTATCTTGCATCACCGTGGCGTCCAACTGATATTGGCTTACAGTTGGGCAAGGCTTACTATCCTTGTAGCAGGTAATGGCAGAGGGGAATGATTTTATTTCATGTGTTTCTTCCCTTTCATTCCTATTCATCTTTCTTCCCTGTCACTCTCTTTCATCTACTCTACCGTATCTTCTATCTCTTTTCTCCTGTTCTCCTGACGACACAAAATAATTCACAAGGGTTGACATGTCGTTAAACCCCAACACATCAGCATCATCCTAAAAATTGAAATGGTCCATACAATTACCTGTTGATGTGTCTGAAATATTGCTGTATAAATGGCAAACAGTGTAGGCCCTGATCAGATGCCACATTTTTGTGGCATCTAATCTGGGTCTACACTATTTGCAACCGCTTACCTGTCCCAATATTTAGGGTTATTACGGTAGTTGTTTTTGTTCTGACCATGCAGATGATTTAAATTGAAAAAAAGTAGAGTCACTATACAATTTGTTCTATACTGAGGAAAGAAAACATGTCAGTAAAAAGACTTTTTTTTTTTCTCAGCTTGACCTTGATCGTGCCAGTGAAACATATATATGAACTAAATGATATAAATTTGTTATTTAGAAATTTGGTAGGTTCTAATCGGAAAATCATAATTATCTGGGCCCAATTGTTCAAAGCTAACAACATCGTTAGTTAACGATTCGTTAAAATTTACATCGAGTGATACGCAAATATTCTGAAATTTTTTGCTGAAAAAATGTGAGTAGCTTTTGCAGTGCAAAAGCTACTCACATTTTTTCAGCAAAAAATATCAGAATAGTGTAAATTGAATCTGCTTAAACAGTTAACGAAATGACCCTTAACGAGCTCGTTAAGCTAACGCCGCTTTGAACAACTGGGTCCAGATATTTCTTAACCATTAACAGTTTATGATTATTGGTTAGAATTTCAACACAAAATTTTGTTAGAGGAAAAAATGCATTCATGTGTACTTGATGATCTTTATTATTATTTTTTTCTTTTCTTTCATTTTTTTGTTACATGTACATTTATATTCATTTAACACTTATCACTCTGGGAAAAATTTTCAGCAGACGACAGTTTGAAATAGTTTCTAATTTTTTCCAGAAAAAGGTTTTGACATTACATGCAAATTGTCTCAATGGAGACAATTTGCATGAAATATCAAATCCTGTTTTCTGGGCAAAATAAAAACAAAATATCATAAATGTTCCTTCTGCTGAATTAGCCCAGAGAATTAGTTCAGAGAGTGGTAAAGGTTAATTACCTGAAGATATTTCTTTTTATTATTATTTTTTCTTTTCTAACATAGCAAATTATGGTTCAAACAGGAACAGCAAAAGTTTCCCATATGATTGTGAAGGCCTTGAATAGCCTGTGCATATTTTACAGGCTGATCAGGATTGTTGCTGGAAAAATATTGATTTTGCACAGTAGCCGTCATTTGACTTTGTCATGGTTTCATTTTTTTTTTGTATTATATTATTAAAAAAAAAACAGTGTTCTCTTTTTTCTTTATTATTGCCTTGAGACCCTGATTGAAGTGAAAAGACACTAATTAATGAAATGGGACACTGACTCCTTACCATTCTTGGGCCGCGCCATGCGAAAACGTGTCTTTGGGCATACTCGGACAACGAAGGCCCAGATCAGCCTGTGCATCAGCGGAATTATTGGAAACTATAGAATGTATGAATGGAGAGCAAAGGCACGGATGATACTTTGCGCATGCACAGATTGATCTGAATCTGCGTATGTTCGAAGGCACTTTCACGGCCCACTTGTACTAAAATTTCCATTAAACAAACTACATGTACCTATTTAAGTGTTCAGGTCTGTTTGCCATCAAGTATCTGTAAATACCCAGAATATTTGGACACTTAAAGGAGAATTGACACACTTTTCGGGCGGGTGGGGGTTCTTTCAGTTTTTAGCTCTTCTGTCCTTTTGCCAGTGGAGCTAAAAACTGAAAGAACACCGACCCCTCCCGCCCAAAAAGTGGTGTGGTACCCGTCCATGCGTTCATCCGTCTGTCAACGTTTAAGCGATAAAGTCCATGTTTTTGATCGACTCTTCTGAAACTTGCACAGATTACTTAAATCACTGTAAGGGTTTACCCAACCGAAACTGAAGAAAATCCATAAAAAAGTATGGGAAAAAGGCCCTGTAAAATTTTGGTTATTTTTTTTTCTCGTTTACGCGATAAAGTCCACATTATAGTCCAATTCTTTTGAAACTTGCACAGATTAGGGTGTATCATCATAGACGTCAAGCCTATTGAAAGTGAAGATAATCCGTCAAACAATATGGGAAGAGGAACCATTTCAAATTTTGGTTAATTTTTTCTCGTTTACACGATGAAGTAATCACTTTTTCATCACGAAAACATACCTATATAATTTTGACCCCCATAAACCCCACTTTTATATAGTAAAACTGGGGTTTACAGGAGTATATAGTATTTTTCTCATTTCTACTCAAAATATAGATTGCGGGTACTCGTTAGAACCGCCTCGGTGAGGTGGTTCTAACGAGTACGCGCAATCTATGTTTTGAGCAAAAATGTGAAAAATATATCAGAATTTGTATCTGAAAACGTTCAGTTTTTGGTGGTGAAATTTTCAATATATTTGAATAGGCGTGTTTTCTTAATGTCCAATTCTTTTCAAACTTGCACAGATTATTTGTATCATCATAGAAATCAGCCCTATTCGAAAATGAAGAAAATCAGTCAAATAAGATAGGAAAAAAGAGACATTTGAAATGGTCGGCAATATTCTTTCGTGGAGATTTGATCACAAAATATTTTCTATGGTTTTTTCTCCCTTCCACGTAGGCCTCGGTGGCTCAGTTGGATGCGCCGTCCGACTGGAGACCAGGAGGTCGCGGGTTCAACCCCCGCCGAGGTCGGCAACATTCTTTCGTGGAGATTGATCATGAAATATTTTCTACGGTCATTCTCTCCCTTCCGCTGATTCAAGAAGGGCAGTTGTCAGTTTCTGGCGAAAGAATGTGCACAATACTGGTTAACCGCTTAGAGGACTAAGCCTGCCCAATAAACGTGTGGTTAGGTAAACTGACCGCGCTCGACATGACCCCATTGGGTTGACTGGGCCGTAAAACCTCAACACAAATCTCCCTTCCGCTGATTCAAGAAGGACAGTTGTCAGTTTCTGGCGAAAGAATGCGCACAATACTGGTCAGCCACTTAGTGGACTAAGCCTGCCTAATAAAAGTGTTGTTAGTTAAACTGACCAGGCTCGACAGTGGGTTGGCTAGGCCGTAAGACTTCAACACAAACAAACATTTTGAATTTTCCTGTTGCATAACATGTGGACAACATAATCATTTACAACCTGCCAAAAATGACAATTTTTGCTGATTTCACACTTTTGTATATTTTGTACAAATGAGTGAATTTTTACAGTTCAGTTGTCCTGACATCAAGTATTGATGTTTTCCTTCATTTTCAAAGGCTTTCCAAAAAAAAAAAAAAAAAAAATGAAGTTTTCAATGACCATGCAACTGCGAAAAATGGCAGTTTTGCTAATTTTACACTTTTGCATATTTTGCCTCCAAATGAGTCTATTTTTACATTCAGTTGTCCGATGTCAAGTGTTGATGTTTTGCTTCATTTGCAAAGGCTTTCCAAAAAAAAAAAAAAAACATTATAAAACACGCCTATTCAAACATATTGAATTAAAAAACACGCCTGTTCAAACATATTGAAATATTTACCACCAAAAACTAAACATTTTCAGATAAAAATTCTGATGTATTTTTCATATTTCTGCTCAAAACATAGATTGTGGATACTCGTTAGAACCGCCTCGGCGATGCGGTTCTAACAAGTACCCACAATCTATATTTTTGAGCAGAAATAAGAAAATTAATATATACCCATGCCAAATTATATAGGCATGTTTTTGTGAAGAAGTCTATGATCACGGACCTGCAAAAAATGACATTTTGTGCTAATTTCAACTTTTTGCATATTTTGTCTCCAAATGAGTGATTTTTTTACATTTTAATTATGCTGATGTCAAGTATTGATGTGCTTCATTTTCAAACGCTTTCCAAAAAAAAAAAAAAAAAAAAAAAATGCTAATTTTTGCACTTTTGCATATATTGCCTCCAAATGAGTGAATTTTTACATTTCATAAGTCCTGATGTCAAGTATTGATGTTTTCCTTCATTTTCAAAGGCTTTCCAAAAAAAAAAAAAAAAAAAAAAAAATGAAGTTTTCGATGACCGGGGATCTGCGAAAAATGACAATTTTTGCTAATTTAACACTTTTGCATATTTTAACTATACAATACATTTACGTATAGATAATGTGCTATATTCTATTCTGTCCATACCTTCCATAGAAAAAAAAAAAAACGACAGGAACGTCGTCCCAAACAGTCTTAATCCAAAAGTCCCTCTGGCAGTCACCTATGTGACGTCACTCCCGCTCTTTAGGCCACATGTCAGTTTCTTTTCTGTGGAACAAAGAAAGTAAACATGGATTTTTTGTCCAGTTGATATAAATCTTTTTCTTTCTTTTTCTCCGGTTGAAATATAATTCTTTGGTCTTTCTCTTGATCCTTTATCATACATTTCACTTTTCATGCTAAATTTGTAAAAATCTAACGGTTCGATTTCTTGAATTATTCCTCATTCATTCGTCGTATTGAGTTTTCGCGACTTTCATGACTATTCATCGCGGTGATTGTGCTCATATAAAATCGCACTGGGATAATCATAAGAAATGTATTAGTTGTTCTCATTGTTCCAGGGAATCTGCTTGTTCCACATGTAGCAGCTGGTCCAATTCAGTATGGGATCTTGCGGAAAATGGAAGAACTTACTCATCCAGAAAGAAAGCTATATCTACCAGAAAGAAGTCTCGGAATCCGTCTGTTTCTTCAAACGAGAGGAAAAAGAAACATGGGCGCACTGCCCCACATGGCGTTACTGGTCGGGTTAAGACACATATTGGTGGCAACTCCCTGGGTACATGTACCCAAGGGAGTACAAGTCCACTGGGCAACTGACACCGGGCATCCCAGGACCGACCCACCGACCAATCGCCCAATGGACAAAAAGACACCTCTGGCCGACCGGGCATATACGGTCACCGGGAACCAGCCACCGGGCATTCACCGACCACCGGGCAAATGGGCGAGGAAGAGACTTCTAGCCTGCCAATCACCGGGCACCAACCATCAGTCATTGGAATCAGATAGGCTAAATCCAATGGAGATTCAAGAATCACCAGCCACCGGGCATGCCCGGTCACCGGGCAGCCGACTACCGGTCACCGGGCATCAGAATATTTCAGATTATTGCTAGTGATTCTCAGACCTTTGGTGCGGAGTTCACTAGCAAACAACCTAGTTCATCTAGAGTCCTACTTCCCCTGGAACCGGACATTAGTAACATGTCCGACCCCAGTGTTGTGATTGAACCGCCAAGCAACAACTGGAGGTCGGACAACTACAACAATAATGAAAATTACAGACAAAATCAGACTTCCCTCTCTGGTCGAAGATCCAAGAGGGATCAGTCTAGAGAAAAACATAGATACAAGGAGGAGACAGAGATCGGCCTCTACATCCTCCTCTTCAACTTATTCATCTTCAGACTCTCGCAAGAGAAACTCTATAAGATCTAAACATTCCCGTAAGAAGAGAAGAAGGAGATATACTTCAGTATGTCATAGTCAGGTACGTGACTATGGCAGATACCAGAGAAAAAGATACAGTCCACAGGCTGTACAGAACCCGCAAGTTCTACAGCCTAAGGAAGTATCTAATATCCAGACAATGCCACCTGAACAGGTCATACCTCACCCTTCAAGGGATTCAGGTTCTGACAATGAGATGGAAACCTGGTCCTTTGATAGGGCAATTAATGAGTTTTTTAGGCTTCTACCGCCCAAGGCAAACCGAGGAGCATACTCCGGCAAAGCCCTTATCTGGTATTGAGCAATTAATGGAGTCATAGTCTACTCCATTAATGATATCACCACAGTCAAAATTAATTGAGAATACTGCCAGATTTCTCCAGGACAAAATAAACTCGAAGAAATGTGGCAAAGACTGGGTATGCCCTCAAAATGTAGTCTCATATTAACTCAGACTAAATACTACAAGAGTCACAGTCAATTCTTTCCAACAGACAACATTCCTCCTTTGGAATAGGAAGCTTCCCTGTTGGATCGTTCCAACAAGGGTAAATGCTCCATTCAAATGAGGAATTTGGAGATATGGAAAAAAGAGCCCGAAAACTCGTAGCGATCAATTCGCACGCGGACCTTTTTCCCTCTGCTGCAGCTGCAGACAATGTCTGTACAAGCACTTTCGAGACTGTTGGTAGCCATAGCCAAATCGATAAGACATGCTACTGCTATGTCTACGACTTTGGCTACGGAAATTCTCCAAGCTAGACGCGATGCGGTTCTAGCCACATCCAAAGTCTTATTGGAGAATTCCAACCACGAGTTGCGGAATTCTCCGATAAACTCTAAGACTCTGTTTGATAATAAAATTAGGGAAGTTGCCAAGACCAATTTTGAGGCTCAGCAACAAAAGTTCTTGGCAACTTCCTCAGTTGCTTCTACAATGCAACATCAACAGAAAGTGACATACCCGGCTCCTCCGGCTTTTAAGAGGCCGAAGCAGCCGCCTAAACCTTCTAGGCCTCAACAATCACCATCGTTCAGGCCCAAAAGTCAAACAAAGTCATATCCACCAAATAGAAAAGAGTATGCGAAGAGAAGCGGGAATCAGAAAGTCTATGACACGAAATGGATCGTTTATACCCGTTGGTGTCATAGAATGAAAGTTAATTCCATCTCGGCCCCTCTTACTGTGATAGCCGATTTCCTAATTTACCTTTTCTCTGAGAAAAAGTATCAAATTAATACTATTAAGGGATACAGGTCTATGATTTCTAATACTCTCAAATTTAAGACTGGTAATAGAATCGAATTTAATCCTGTCTTGTCAGAATTAATAAGAGCTTTTGAATTACAACGTCCTGTACAAAGATCTCTTACTCCTAAATGGGACTTATCTTGGGTCTTAGTCTGTCTCCAGAAAGATCCATATGAGCCTTTACATAAGGCCTCTAAACCACGTAACACTTAAGACAGGTTTTCTTCTGGCCCTAGCTACTGCCAAGAGATGTAGCGAAATTCACACCTTGGCAACGGATTCAGAGCATTTAAGATTTGATCAATCTGAGGATCTTTACTCTCATGGTTCAACCTGGGTTTCTGGCTAAGAATCAACTTCCATCCATTTGCCCAGATCCTATTGTGATCCCTAATTTAGCCCATATATCTAATAGGGAACACCCGGATAGACTTTTATGCCCTATTAGAGCCTTTACATAAGGCCTCTAAACCACGTAACACTTAAGACAGCTTTTCTTCTGGCCCTAGCTACTGCCAAGAGATGTAGCGAAATTCACACCTTGGCAATGGATTCAGAGCACTTAAGATTTAATCAATCTGAGAATCTTTACTCTCATGGTTCAATCTGGGTTTCTGGCTAAGAATCAACTTCCATCCATTTGCCCAGATCCTATTGTGATCCCTAATTTAGCCCGTATATCTAATAGGAAACACCGGATAGACTTTTATGCCCGATTAGAGCCTTAAGACTCTATTTTAAAATGACTAAACCTTACCGTCAAAATAGAACTAGACTATTTCTTCCTATAAAAGGCAAACAAGATATTTCTAAATCCTCTGTCTCGAGATGGTTATCTTATACTATTAAGCTTGTCTACAGGAAACTCACCCGTAAAGACTTTCCCTTCTTAAAGATTAAAGCCCATGAAGTCTATCTTCCACTTTGGCCTTTTTCGATAAAGTTCCGGTCAATGAGATTCTTAAAGCATCAGTATGGAATCAATCCTCTACTTTTGCTAAGTTCTATCTAAGGGATATGCCTCAGCAGCTACAAAATCTATAAGATTTTGGACCAACTGTGGTGGCCCAAAAAGTGGTCGGGGCCCAAGTCAACAGTGCCTTGGATGCCTAAGAAGATTTACAGCCTCTAAATCACTTCAGTGCATATATTAAGGTAATTAATATCTTATATATATGTTGGTATGAGCTTACTCTAGGAATTTTACCAAGACTAGGTTTATTCCAGGAGTTTCCTGAGCCTTAATCCAAATTTTTGTGTTAGACTTGGGAGCTCCTTCCCACCTTATCTGCGAATTCTAGCACATTATCTATAGGTTAATGTATTGTGCAGTTAAAGTTTTTAAAAGTAAAACATATTTTAATAATCAATACTTAACCTATAGATAAGAAGAAAATCCCGCCTCTCTGTCCCCGCTTAGCTCTATCCTTTTAGGGCTTTACATCAAAGAAACTGACACGTGACCAAAAGAGCGGGGGTGACGTCACACAGGTGACTGCCAGAGGGACTTTTGGATTAAGACTTATGGGACGACGTTCCTGTCGTTTTTTTCTGTGGAAGGTATGGGCAGAATAGAATATAGGACAATATCTATAGGTTAAGTGCTTGTTAAAATATATCATCGCGAAAACATGCCTATATAAAGTTGACCCCCTTAAACCCCACTTTTATATAGTAAAAGTGGGGTTTACAGGGGTATATATTATTTTTCTTATTTCTTCTCAAAACATAGATTGTGGGTACTCGTTAGATACGCTTCGCTGAGGCGGTTCTAACGAGTACCCACAATCTGTGTTTTTGAGCGGAAATAAGAAAAATATCATAATTTTTATCTGAAAATTTTCATTTTTTTGGTGGTAAAATTTTCAGTATATTTGAATAGGTTTGTTTTCGTAATATTTTCTTTTATACTTTTAAAAGCTTTATTTTGCCTCCAAATGAGTGAATTTCTACATTTCAGTTGTCCTGACTTTAAGAATTGAGGTTTTGCTTCATTTTCAAAGGCTTTCCAAAAAAAAAAAAAAAAAATATTTCACATTTCAGCTGTGCTGATGTCTAGTATTGATGTATTCTGATGATTCATTTTCAAAGGCTTTTCAAAAATAAAAAAAAAAAAAAAAAAAAAAAAAAAAATAAAACATGAAATTTTCGATGCCCGAGGACCTGTGAAAAATGACAATTTTTGCTAATTATATCTTTTTGCATATTTTACCTCCAAATGAGTGAATTTTTACATTTCAGCTGTCCTGATGTCAAGTATTGATGTATTCATTCATTTTCAAATGCTTTCCAAAACTGAAAAAAAAAAAAAAAAAAAAAAAAAAAAATGAAGATTTCGATGGCCGAGGACCTGTGAAAAATGACAATTTTTGCTTATTTCGCACGTTTGCATATTTTGCTTCCAAATGAGTGAATTTTTACATTTCAGTTGTCCTGATGTCACTTATTGATGTTTTCCCTCATTTTTAGAGGCTTTCCAAAAAATCTAAATAATTGAGTTTTCGATGGCTGCAGACCTGCGAAAAATGACAAATTTTGCTAATTTCACTCTTTTGCATATTTTGCCTCCAAAGAGTTATTTTTTTATTTAAGTTGTCTTGATGTCAAGCAGTGATGTTTTCCTCCATTTTCAAAGGCTTTCAAAAAAAAAAAATGAAGTTTTCGATGACTGCAGACCTGCGAAAAATGACAGTTTTTGCTAATTTTACACTTTTGCATATAACGCCTCCATATGTGTGAATTTTTTTTCATTTAAAAAAAATGAAGTTTTCGCTGTCTGCCGACTGCGAAGAGTGACAATTTTGCTAATTTAACACTTTTGCATATTTTACCTTCATATGAGTGAATTTTCACATTTCAGTTTTCTTGATGTCAAGTATTGATGTATTCCTTCATTTTTAAAGGCTTTCCAAAATATAAAAAAAATTGAAGTTTTTGATGACCGCAGACCTGCGAAAAATGACAATTTCTGCTAATTTTATACTTTGCATATTTTGCTTCCAAATGAGTGAATTTCTACATTTCACTTGTCCTGACATTAAATATTGATGTTTTGTCTTATTATCAAAGGCTTTCCAAAAATAAAAGAAAATGGTTTTCTATGACCGCGAACCTGCGAAAAATGACAATTTTTGCTTATTTTACACTTTTGCATATTTTGCCTCCAAATGAGTAAATTTTTACATTTCAACTGTCCTTTTGTCAAGTAATGATGTTTTCCTTTATTTTCAATGGCTTTCCAAAAAAAAAAAAAAAAAAAAAAAAAAAAAAAAATGAAGTTTTCGATGATTGCGGGCCTGCGAAAAATGACAATTTTTTCTTATTTCACACTTTTGCACATTTTGCCTCCAAATGTATGAATGTTTACATTTCAAGAATCCTGATATCCTGATGTCAAGTATTGATGATTTCCTTCATTTTCAGGGGCTTTCAAAAAAATAACAATAATAAAAAAGAAAATGATGCTTTTGATGTCCGCCAACCTGCAAAAAAAAAAAAAAAAAAAAAAAAACAAAAAGAAAAATGACGTATTTTGCTAATTACACATTTTTTCATATTTTGCCTGCAAATGAGTGAATTTTTTCATTTCAGTCGTCTTGACGTCAAAGATTGAGGTTTTCCTTCATTTTCAAAGGCTCCCCACCCCCCCCCCCCACCCCGCCAAAAAAAAATGAAGTTTTCTCTGTCTGCCGACTGCGAAGAGTGACACTTTTTGCTAATTTTACACTTTTGCATATTTTGCCTCCGTATGAGCGAATTTTCACATTTCTGTTGTCCTGATGTAGTAGTATTGATCACGAAAACATACCTATATAATATTGACCCACTTAAACCCCACTTTTATATAGTAAAACTGGGGTTTACAGGGGTAAACATTATTTTTCTTATGTTTGCTCAAAAACATATTGCAGGTACTCGTTAGAACCGCCTCGCCGGAGCGGTTCTAACGAGTACCCACAATCTATGTTTTGAGCAGAAATGTATAAAAATATTAGAGATTTTTATCTGAAAATTTTCAGTTTTTGGAGGTGAAATTTTCTATATATTTGAATAGGCGTGTTTTCATAATGAGTGATATTTTCTCGAAGGAAGGTTGAGTTTGCATGATTTTGTGTGTGACAGAGTACTTATTTCATTAAACGAAGAATTATTCCGTTATTGTAAAAAAAACTTTATTCTGGGGTAAAAAAACCTGTTTTTTTTTTTTTTTTTTTTTTTGTTTTGGAAATTCCTGTTTTTCTTAGAATCTTTTGGTTTGGCGTTGTTGGTGCCATTGACACTTTTGTAGCTGAACATGTTGAGCTGATTGAAATAGGGCTGAGATTTCCAATTTTGCCCATGAAATAATTTTAAAACTTGAGGATCGCATTTTAGTGATGATCAAAGGGAAAATAAAACTGGTGGCCCTTAAATTATTTTGCTGAGTATATTATGTCCCCCCACGCCCCCCTACCAAAGCGTACATATTGTTTTTGGGACAGATCCCATCGGCGTCGGCGTAAAACTTCTTGTCCGCTCTGACACTTAAATACCCTTTGGAATATTTTGATGATACTTAGTAGAAATGTAGATCAGGACGAGATGACGTGTCACATACAAGATTGACAAGTCTGGCTTTCTTACTTTTAGAGTGATCATCCTCTGTTTTATTTGAAAACAATATTTCGTGCCCGCTCACTAACTCGAATATCCTTTGGAGTTATCTCCCTTTGTTATGCCTGACGGTGATTATCCATTGATTTCGTGTCCGCTCTGTAAGTCAAAACCCTTTGGGATATTTTTATGATACTTGGTAGAAATGTAGAACAGGACCAGAAGACGTGTCGCGTACAAGAATGACAACTGGCATTTTTACGTTTGGTGTTATCTCCTTTTGTTTTGTTTGAAATAGATGTCTCGTCTGCTCTGTAACTGGATTACCCTTCAGAATATTTTGATGGTATCTTGTAGAACTGTAGAAGAGGACAAGACGACGTGTTCCTTGCAAGAATGACAACTCTGCCTTCCTTACTTTTGCTGTTATCGCCCTTTGTTATATTTGACACTGATTATGCATTGATTTAATCACAACTCTGGCTTTCTTACTTTTGGTGTTATCATCCTTTGTTTTATTTAATAAAATTTTGGCCGCTCTGTAACACGAATAACATTTGGAATATTTCGATGGTACTTAGCAGAAATGTA